>CM051456.1:104201468-104334904 GCA_028274465.1 Plantago ovata | reverse complement strand
TCTTTTTTTCTTTTTTTCTTTCCAGGTTTTTTTTTTCTTTTTCTCTTTTTTTTTGGAATTTTCTTCCTTTTTTTTCGATTTTTTTTTTAGCCACAGTAGCAGAACACGAGGAGAAACAAAAAGACTCACACGACTTCCCCAAAACCTATCGAAAGAATAGGTTGAGTACAAAAATTTACGGAAAGGAACAATAAACCACGATACGAAAATGAACAACGAAACAAGTCCGATGGTGTAACCCCCTCCCCCAACCCTATTCTGAAGAAAGGTATAAACAAAGGATCCACATACCTCACACTACCTCCTTCCTATGCATTTAGCACTCTCAAAGCATGGGAAGGACTTGTTGCCTCTTAGGTAATAATTATCCGGGAAAACAACCATAAGACCCTAACATGCATCATCTATTATAAAGGCCTTCTGTGAACCGCAGTAGAGAAAACACCACTAAGTGTCGAGACTACCTAGCTCAACTAGTGCAATACATAAATGTGACAAGCCAAGCGAGAAAAACCTCAAACAAATTCATAGAGATGAAGCATACGATTAATGGCATAGTTGGTTGATCTACCCAATAAAAAGTTCAAAAAATTCGGCAATAAACTCCATATAAAACATGCAAGACTATCCTAGGATGAATGTAGTGAATGCAACCTAAAAAAAATCTAAGAAAGCAGTAAACGTGCAAATGCAAATGCAGACGGATAAAACATGCGAGGTACTATACTCATCCTACCAATACCAAGCTCCAAACTAACAACATCAGATCACTTAAATCTTATCCCACCTCATGAAATTAACGCTAGTCCCTAGCAGTAAGAAAATGAGGAATTAAGATGTGATACTAGATGTTACCCCATGGTTTGGGCTCAGTCGGCTGAGTATGCTGCTTGTGGGTTATTGGGCCTCCTCTGTGAGCTTTATAGGGTGTCATCAGGTCTTCAGGTAGGTGCGGTAGTTCCATTAATAGGCTGGACAGGAACAACTCCTCTATCAGAATCATCATTGCCCGTATGGCCTTCATTGTCACTACTGTCACGCACATCCTCACTAGTAGAGTTGTAGTGGCAGGTAGAATTCTCAAAAGTAGCCGCCGCTGTTATGGAATCCTCCATCCCTGAGCCCTCCAATAGGATGTGAACTGTTGAAGGGGAAAGGGCAGTGGTATCAGGACCTCCCCCTCCAACGTTTTACACCTCGAGAAGGTTTCAGTAAGCTGCTTGGATACTCAGAAGTCTTCTACCTTTTTCTCCAATTTTGTCCACATTCTCTACCGTGGATCCGACCGATGTCTATATGATGCTCACTTTAGAGGAAGGCAAGGGGCACCCCAACAAGGTGCTGGGTACCCATGTCATTACGTTTTGGAACCAAGCTAGCGCTTCGGAACCTTCGAGCAACTTCGGACTCAAGATCGAATCCGCCGTGGCAAGACTGTCCCGGTGCCTTCCTATTCACTCGAACTCTGCAGTCCTCGTGACGGAGTGCTGACGTAATAGTGGTTTCTGTCCCTTCGGTGGTGCATGAATAGGCATAGGAGTCCTTACTCCAGGTATACTCTAGCTCCTCCTCGTGGATAATCCACGACGTTGTTGCAAAACCCCTTGGCTCGAACGCACATCTAGCGAGGTCACCTTCCTTGACATGGTTCTTCACAGCAATCATACGGGAATGCTCCTTTCCCTTGGTATGGTACCTACAAACAGCAGTTAGTACCTCGTATGGCACAAAACTGACTCAAATATATGCTATTGTAAAAGCGAAACACACAAGTGATAAAATCAACAATCGACCTCCCCAAACCGCAATGTCTAGCCTAGCTTCTTCATCATGCAACATACCAACGAAACTACTTCATGCAATACATCACATCATGCTCTTACTAGACAACCAATATCCTTGATAACAAGGCTCAATTCATACCATAGCAGCGAAAAATCCAATCATCATAAATCTTCATACTTAACAATTAAGCATTCTATCGTCAAATCTACCAACATTACATCAATAAACACATCCATATGCTAGAAATCAAAGATAAAGACATAAAGCATAACAAGATATATCATCTAATAGCAAAATACCCAAATCAACAATTCAAGCAAAATTGAGCATGCAATTGATAGTAAATAACATGTCTAATCATACAAACAACATACCCATGCATCAAATAAGCATAATTGAAGCTCAAATTAGAAAACCCCCAAATTCGAAATTAGGGTTCTAAGGATGATACCTCAGATCTGTAAATCTAACGCATAAGGATGAAATCTGATCGGATAGGATGATAGATCATGTAATAGGCTTCGAATTAAGCTAAAGAACACTCAATTTGGTCAAGAAATGAAGAAGTTATGAAGATTTAAAGATGAAATCGCGTTTTTCGGGTTTTTTTTTTGGGAGGATGAATGAAGAAGGATGAAGAAAATGAGGTTTTGGGGAAGAAATCCGCGTTTTTGAAGTTCTGGGACCGTGGGGCGGTTCGCCCCCCACGTGGGGCGGTTCGCCCCGTGCTCCCCGAAGCGGGGAGACGGTTTCCGACGTCAGAAAATGCGGTTTAATCCCCGAAATCAATTTTTTCAAAAAACCACTCGAAAAAACTCACTCAAACAAAAGCACATACGACACACACATGAACAAATTCGCATACGAGAAGCAAATAGTTCAAGAATGAATGCATGCAGAAAAGCAGTAAAGAAAGCGGTAAACTTCCGGGTTGCCTCCCTGATAGCGTCATTGTTTTAAGTCTTTGACTCGACTCCTGTCTGCGCCTATCTCTTCTTTTTGCGGGTACTAGGCTTCCCCTTCATTGATCTCCTCTCCATGCCACGAACCTGTGAATAAGAAAGAATATAGGCTGCAAGACCACAGTAGTGAGTAGTAATATCAGGCGGTTCTGGTGGATCTGGTATGGCTTGCAATACGTGTCGCTTGCCATCCACTTCGATGGTGCAAGTTCTTCGGTAGATGTCCATCACGGAGCGTAGCTTGGTCAAGAGTGTTTGCCCTAAGAGTATGACATCCCCCGTCCCAGGTGCAGATGCCGGCATAACTACGAAATTGGTGTATATAGATGCTTCACCAATCTTGACCAAAACATTTTTCACAACGCCCTCGGGTCTCATAAAGGATCCATCCGCCAGTTGTACAATAGCCCTTTGCTCAGATAGTTTTCCAATGTTGCTCTTTTCAAACACATTCAAAGGAATTATGTTTGAGTAGGATCCCGTATCTAGTGTGGCACGGACATCTTCAAGCTCACCAATCCCTACCTTTACATCGAAACTTTTAGGGAGTGGTTCGGGATCCTCTTCCTCCTCATCAGTTGTGTCAGATACAAGGTCCTTCTCTTCTTCCTTAGCCTGTAGAAGTTCTTCCTTCATGCAACACTCGCACCTAACAACCTTCTTGATGGTGATTCCGTCAGGTACATCACCATCCAATGTAATGGCATTCGTCTTCACAGTGTTGCTAGGCAGTTTGCCTTGCTCCCTACTTGCTCCTCGGTCGATCAACTCTTGCATCTTTTGATGGGCAAGTCTAGTGCTCTCTTCCAACCTATCGAGCCTTGCCCTAGTCTTCTCGGAGTCTTCTTCATCACGTTTGAGAAAACTTTGTGTGTGATCGACCATCTTCTGCAAGTTCTCCATCAGTTGAGCCGACTTCGACTTCGGTGGCTCTTTCGGAGCGGGCTTTTCGCAGTGATCATTACCATAGTTTAGCCTACTACGGTCTTGGTTAGGGCCATAAGTTTGGCTAGCCGGTGCATAGCCTTGATTGTTGCGGTATCCTCTTCTCCAGAATCCACCTCGAGGATTCCTACCGTCTTGTCCGTAGCTAACTTCTTGAGTACCAAACTCCGTAGCAAAGGCTTCTTCTTCGCCTCCTCGAGCCCAGTTGCCATCATCATATGCCAGCTCCGATCTACACATATGGGCCCCGTGCCCATAGTTCCTGCATATTCGGCATACTTCGTTCGAAACAGTTGTTCAGGTGGCGCTCTTGAGGACTTGCTTCAATTCGTTGGTAAAGCACTCGAATTGATCCCCATTCCCCCTGTACATAGGGGCTTCTTGAGTTGGTGGAGCTTCAGGTCCACGTCTCCTAACCATTGCTCTTGGGTCCTTGAACTGTGAACCCTTAGCAAGCCTTTCGAAAACAGCCCAGACGGCTTCTGCAGTTTCCTCCCAAATATTGCCTCGGCATTGGAAATCCACCACTTGTTGGTTCTCGAAGGTTAGTCCATTGTAGAAGTGTTGGACTAAGTCGGAAAGTTCAAAACCATGGTGAGGGCACTTGTTCGTGAGATCTTGGAACCTCTCGAACGCGGTGTAGATGGTCTCATCATAGTCTTGCTTGAAACCAGTGATCTGCACCTTTAGCGCGGTAGTCAAAGTGTGAGGGAAGTATTTCTCCATGAAAGCTGAAAAAACCTTTTCCCAAGTGTCCAGCTAGCCGGCTGGTAGAGAACTCAGCCATGACTTGGCTCTGTCGCCAAGTCCCATAGCAAAAACCTTCATCCTCAACTCATCCGTTGTTATGTCAGCTCCGGGTCGTGGGAGTTGGTTGACGAAATCATCGATATCGTGCAAGTACCCCATCACGTCTTCCCTTGATAAGCCATAGAACCTCGGAAGTTGTTGGAATGCGTGGTTCTTGATCTCCAGATCTCGGGTTGCAGACGAAAGAACAATCGCTGGTCCCCTCATACGATCTTTGGTGGGTTGAACCCATGCCTTCAGTGGTCTAGCTTCTGCCATTCCGTCGATTTCCTTGAAAAGAATGTGTAGAGATTCAGAGAAATCGGTTTCCTCTATTTCTTCTAGTGCGCGCCTTTCAAGTAGTCGCCTTCTTTGGTGGTAGACTCTGTCGATCTCAGCAATTGAATCAGCAAGCGGTGTTCCTGCAGAACGTGTATGCGGCATACACAATCTGTAACAGACTAGGAAAGGTGATTATAAACAAACTAGGAAAGCAGTATCAGAGAGAGATTAAAAAGGAAAACTAAAACTAATAGAATTAGGAATCTAAAGCTGAAAATATAATCAAATTAAACAAAAAAAAGGAGTATAGTCCCCGGCAACGGCGCCAATTTGATGAACGCGGATGTCGTGCTCCGAATTCAGTCAAATAATATTTGTAATTTAGCCAAAGGCAATCCACAATTACAAAGAAAACCGTAGTGTAGCAGTAGAATGACTCGAGTGTCGTTCTCTCAGGACTATAACTAGCTTTATCTGTTTAACAAGAGAATATAAAACAGCAGACAAATAGCAATAGGGGGTTTCAAGCAGATAATGGAGATTGGTGATAGTATGGTCCTTCTTAACATAACGGGTCGATAATCATGCATAAATTCCTCGGTCTTGCATAGAGATCTTTGAATCAATCTAGTGTCCTGTTGCAAGTATTAAGCACTACGAAGATAATTTGGTCTGACTAGTCAATCACGATTGTCCTAATGTGTTCCGTAATTATTCAACACTACGAAGATAATTGGTCTCATGGTCGACTAGTGTCCAATTGTGCATAATAATCAATACAACATACGAGAATTTTGGTTACAACTGATCAACGAAATAAAGCAATGAGACGGAGTATAATGCGCGATATAGCCATTAGCATGATTATCTTCCCTTCGCTAAGAATTCACATACTACCACCAACGATAAGTTTAGCTACTCATAATAGGCATGCAATCAACATAATTCATAGAAGAAAACATGTTGAAAGAATATAAAATAAGTAGAATAAAACTGTAAGATACAAAGTTACCGAAGGTTGTCAATCTCCGGATGATTGCGGTCCTACGAGCTCCAAACTGCTATGAAAAAGTATCCCTTAAGCTACAGAACTCCCAGGACAGGCCCCGGGAAGTTCCTACCTTAAACTATAGAGAGAGGTGAGAAAGTAGGTCTGGAAAGATATGATTTTCGGAGAAAAACTGAGCACTATATATAGGCCCTGAAAAAACACGGGGCGGTTCGCCCCCGGGTAATTCTCGCGGAATTCCGCGTTTTCGACGCGTTTTTTGATTTCTTCACCTTTTCGGACTCGGTTTCTGACTTCTAGTAGCCTTCTAACCTCCAGATTCGGCCCCTAGACTTCAAATCCTATCCGGAAACCTTCAGATACTCCAAATAGGCTTCTGGAACACCAATTCCTTGTCAACTTCAATATAATTGCCCGGAAATCCCCGAATTTCAACCAAAACCTGTAAAATAAAATCTAAAGGGAAACGTGACACTATTCTAATGAAATGTACTAAAATATAGCAAAATTAACATAGAGGATAGATAAAATAGGTGAAAAAGACTCGAATGAAAGTGTAAAATACACATTCATCAGCTGCCCTTTCACCTTCGACTATTGATGTGCAGCTGACTAGGTATCAAATGAAGAACCCCACGGCTGCTGCTGCTGATGTGGAAGCACACTTCCAACCGACTGATTCAGATAATGAAAATGATTATGAGGATGCTATGGAAGCTGATGATGGCCGAGCCCCTATCCCGGATATTCCTTTTGTCCATAGAGCACCACATGCACCGCCTCGAGCACCACATGGGTCTCAAAGTTTTGACTTCTCTGATTTTCGAGCCCATATCACTGATAGTGTTGCAGCCTTGACCACTACTGTCCAAGGAATGCGACAAGACCTTGACGGGTACGTTGTGCAGCGCAACCGCGATTGGGAGATGATTGAGGAGCATCGCCGAGAGGAGAGGCAGGTAATGTGGGAACAACAATAGCTCATCCAGCGGCAACATGATCTCCTGTCTGACATATGGAGAGACTATTATGGGGATAACAATCCTGAACTAGTCTTTTCACATGTCCACTCTCAGCCGACCGAGGCCAAACAGTTCGGTAACATCGAGTATCACTTTTTATTTACTCATTCTCTTTTGCTAGGGACTAGCTTAAGTTTCATGAGGGCGATGGGATGTGAACCGTGATGTTGAGTATTGTTTAGCTTTGTGTTGATTGGTATCTTGTTTTTTTTTTGTTAGCATTTGCATTTGCACGTTTACTGCTTTCTTAGTTTTTAGTTGCATACACTACATTCATCCTAGAATAGTCTTGCATGTTTTATGTGGAGTTTATTGCCAAATTTTTTGAACTTTTTATTGGGTAGATTAACTAATTATGACATTGATCATATGCTTCATCTCTATGAATTTGTTTGAGGTTTTTCTCGCTTGGCTTGTCACATTTATGTATTGCACTTAGTTAAGCTTGGTAGTCTTGACATCACTTAGTGGTGTTTTCTCTACTGCGGTTCACGAAGGCCTTTATAATATGATGATGCATGTTAGGATCTTATGGTTGTTTTCCCGAGTAATTATGTACCTAAGAGGCAACAAGTATTCACCTTGCTTTGAGATTGCTAAATGCCTAGGAAGGTGATGAATGTGTATTTTACACTTTCATTTGAGTCTTTCTCACCTTTTTTAGCTATCCTCTATGTTAATTTAGCTATATTTTAGTGCATTTTATTAGAATAGTGTCACGTTTCCCTTTAGTTTTTATTTTACAGGTTTTGGTTGAAAAACGAGGATTTTCGGGCAAATATATTGAAGTAGACAAGGAATTGGTGTTCCAGAAGCCTGATTGGAGTATCCGAAGGTTTCCGGATAGGATTTGAAGTCTAGGGGTCGAATCTGGAGGTTAGAAGGTCGCTAGAAGTCAGAAACCGAGTCCGAAAAGGGGAAGAAATCCAAAAACGCGTCGAAAACGCGTAAATTCGCAAGATTTACTCTCGGGCGAATCGCCCGGGATGTGGGGCGAATCGCCCCACACCAGGCGAATCGCCCGGTGTGTGGGGCGAATTGTCCCACACAATTCGAACACCTATATATAGTTGCTCAGTTTTCTCCGTTTTTCATACTTTTCCAGACCTTCTCTCTCACCTTTCTCCGTAGTTTTAGGTAGGAACTTCCCAGAGCCTGTTCTGGGGGTTCGTAGCTTAGGAGACACTTTTCATAGCAGTTTGGAGCTTGTAAGATCGCGATTCTTCGGAGACTGACAACCTTCGGTAACATTGTATCTTATAGTTTTTCTACTTATTTTTATATATCTTTCAACATGTTTTCTTCTATGATTTCTGTTGATTGCATGACAACTATGAGTAGCTAAACTTATCGTTGGTGGTAGTATGTGAATTCTTAGCGAAGGGTTGATAATTATGCTAATGGCTATATCGCGCATTATACTCCGTGTTATTGCTTTATTTCTTTGATCTAGCAAAATCTCTATCTTCGTATTGTTGATTAATTATTGCACACATTTGGACAATTCATTGACCTATCGAAATCTATATCTTCGTAGTGTTGAATAATTACGGAACACAATTGGACAATTATTTGGTCTTCGGAATCTATATCTTCGTAGTGTGTGATAATTACAACAGGACAACTCATAGATCAAAGATCTCCATGCAAAACCGAGGAATTTACGCATGATTATTAACCCGTTATACTTTGAAGGACCATACTATCACCAATCTCCATTATCTGTTAGAAAAACCTTTGTTATACCGCCTGCTGTTTTTATATTCTTTAATTAAATTAGATAAAGCTAGTTATAGTCCTCAGAGATCGACACTCGAGGTTATTCTACTGCTACACTACGGTTTTCGTTGTAGTTGTGAATTGCCTTTGGCTAAATAACAAATTTATTTGACCGCGTTGGAACATGACACCAGCACGTTCGTCAGAAGGAGGTAGTGTGAGATTGTGTGATCCTTTGTTTGCAACCTATTCTTCCGAATAGGTTTGGGGAGGGGGTTACGCTATCATTAGACTTGTTTTCGTTTTCAATTTCGTGTTGTGATTTTATTTTTCCTTTTTTGTAAATTTTGTACTCCAACCTATTCTTTCGAATAGGTTTGGGGAAGTCGTTTATGAGTCATTTTACTTTCTTTTTCGTTGTGCTACTGCTGGCTAATCAAAAATCGAAAAAAAGAAGAAGAAAAATTCCAGGAAAAAAAGAAAAGAAAACTGGAAAAGAAAAAAAAAAAGACCCAAAAAAAAAAAAAAAAGGGCAAGGAAGGGTCCAAAAAAGCCAAAAGCAGTTTAGCAAAGTGTTGTGTCTCATTTTCCAATTCTTGTAATGTTCGTAATCGTGTTGTAATTTTTGTCTTTTTGTTTGAGTGTCATCTGTTCTAGACCACCCTCGTCCTGCCATTCAGGAAGTGGTGAATAGCTTAAGACTTTGCTTGAGAGATGGGTAGAATAGGGGAGTGTTATCTTTTTTAGGGAACCCTCCTTCGTTTGATGAGAGTCAGTATTGGTTCGACCTCTTTGAGGAAAAGTCTTAACTTGGTGAACATCAGTAAGTCCTCAGTTTCATAGGCATGGGACAACCATTCGTATTCTAACATGTTTCATTACGTCGTCACTGACTAGGTCCAGGTAGAGAATGTTACGAGAGACTATAACCATAAATACTAAATGTACCAAAAAAAAATTATTTGTTCTAAACATATCATTCAACAAACTAAAAATTTATCTGTCCGCCCAATACTGCTTCCACAGGGGCCACTCCTCCTCCGCAATCCACCACGATTTCTTCCCCGATTCCTTCATCTTGGCGACCTTCTTCCGGAAGGCTTCGGAGCCTTCATGTTCGAAGGCATACCACAGCTCCGACTTGAGCTTCTTGGGGAGGAAGAACTTCTCCTACATTTCAGAAAATATACAAAATTCAGACTAACATATATATAACACGGTGACTAACATATCACCCAAATAATTGCACATTGTCCTATTTCAACTAACACACGTTGACTAACATATCACCCAAACATTTGCACATTGTCCTATTTCAACTAACACACGGTGACTAACATATCACCCAAGTAATTGAGAACATACCACTTAAACCATAAGAGAAGAAGAAGGATTACTAACCTCCAGAGCATTCCAAATCTCCGCCTTCCGCTCAGGAGTGAAAGTATGCCACTGGGCTCCAAGTGGTTGGAGAGCCACTTTCTTCGTGGATTCCTTGCTGATGAACTGCGCAGCATCCCTCGGCATCAACCTGTTGCAATAACGTACACAAATTAATCCAACTAAATAAAACATACAATACCAAGTAAAGACCTATTCATGTACTTACACATGCCCAATCATGGGCCAGACGACGAGCTTGCCATTCACCCGCTCACCCGCCACGTATACCTCCCTCGTGTACCCATCATCCAGCAGGTTTGCAAACACGTCTGGGCCACCAACGTTCATTGTCTGTACGCATAAAATTGAAGTTTGAACCATGCATGATAATTTGTAACAAAAAATAAAGTCTAACTTATAACTTATCTTAAGGTGAGTATATATACAACTTCTTACGAATATTTTTGTTTTGCATGATTACCGAAGTACAAACACCATATTTAACTTATAACCTTTCCTTGGTTTACATGATTACCGCAATACAAACTTTCCTTGCTTTTCAAGACCCCGACTACACTTGATTGTTAGTTAACTTATTGTCAGTTAATAAGTTGTCACTTAATAAGTACAGACGAGGACTCGGAAAGCAAGGAAAGTTTGTAATGTTTACTCTATGGATACCAGGAAATAAAGTCCATTTATTAGTAACAACGGCATTAATTAAATACAATGTTCACAACACAATGGGTGTTCAGTTAAATACAATCAGTTTGCTTAAATGTCAGTAAGGCTTACCAATGGGTGCAAACCAATAAAACGCTTACTGATCGACAGTAAACGTATAGTATTAGTTATCACCCAATGTAAGCCTAATCCAACACTTCCAAACTAATATATGAATATCATCATCACACCTATTCATTTCAATGAAAAACAATCTCTTATGTGTGTTCAGTTAAATACAATCAGTTCGATTAAATGTTGGGGAGACTTTTCTATGGGACCTAACCAATGTAACGCTCACTGGTCGATAGTAAGCATATGCTATTAGTTAGGGCCGAAGAAAAATCTTACCAACACACAGAAACCGATTATAATAGCATCATCACACTTAATAGCTTATATAACATAATTAAAATAATTAACATAATTATAATTATCAAAACTAAGTAGGCAGAATTTTAATCTTTTTAATGAATCAAACTTAATCCAACTTAATTCAAAATTTAACAAAATATTAAGCAATTTTAACATAAATATTAAGCATGAATATAATTCATGAAAACAGAACTAACTTAAGCAATTTAACAGAACTAACTCAAAGCAAATTTAACATTCATATTAAGCATGAATAACCAATTTAATATGAATAAGGTATTAACATGAATATTATGATATTCAATTCCATTTAACATGAATATTACATGAATATTAACCAATTTACAGTTAAAAATTAGGGTTACTTTGGGGCTGTTCAAATCGAAGGTTGGATTTAGGCTAGAATATTATGATATTCAATTAACAACAACATAATCATACTAAATTACAGAATAGATTGATAGATTACATCTATTTCAATCTACTTTAATAAACCAAAAATTACTCAAATAAATATAAATAATTAAATTAACTAATTAACATAATTAACCAGATTTATTTAACTGAATTAATCTATATTATACTAATTACAGTTAATATAATCAATTAACAGCCTCTCATTAATTAAAACAAATTTATAATATTAAATAAGAAATCGAAAAAATGGAAGAACAAACTGATTATTCCTATACAACATATATAATCTAACAATTTACAACTAGAAAAATCATAATTAAGCACAAAAATTAGAAAGCCCCAAAAAATAGGGTTAGGGTTCTAACCTTTTATTTGGGCAGAGAATCTGAGGTGGTGGCAGTGGTGGATTTGAGTCACTGTCGAATCCTCTACATCCACAAACAAGAAACACAAACAAACAAAGGGAATAAGATAGAGTCAGATTCGAAACCAAATCAGAGAAAAACGAAATCAAATCGATTCAAAACCAAATCAAAGAGAAACCAAATCGATTCAAAACATTAAAACGAGACTTACCGTGGTGATGTCGTCGAGGTGGTGGAGCCGATCCGTGGTGGTGGATTTGAGATGGGAGGAGAAGAGGAGTTAGGGTTTGAGATTTGGAAGGGAGAAGTGAATGAATCTGTCTGTCTGTACAGACGATGCCGTCTGTATAGTCGACATTTAGCGACGGATAGACTTATCCGTCGCTAAGTGTTCATTTATTTATTTATTTTTTCAATTTTCTTTATTCTGGTCAACAGAGTTAGCGACGCATAGACTTATCTGTCACTAATTTAGCGACGGATAAAATTTATCCGTCGCTAGGTTGATGCCGGATTGACCCCTTCCAATGACGAACTAGCGTTAGAGCGCAGTTCGTCATTATCCGTCGCTAACCGTAGCGATCCGTCGCTAATTAGCGACGGATAGTATCCGTATCTACTTATCCGTCGCTAAATGCCTGATTTCTTGTAGTGATATGTGGTATACTTCTTTATAATATAATGTTGTGTGTTCATCAGAGATGAGAGAAGGAGAGAGTTCGGTGTTGTATGATTATCACGTGCCGTTCTGTGAGTTTGTGTTGAAGTCTGATGAAACGTTAAGTCCTCTGTATTACTTGGTATGGATTATTGAAATGCTTAGTCTTGAATTGCTGGCCAAATGTTAAGTTCCCTGATGTAACCACAACTATTTTATGTTTTTGGTTTGTTGTAGGAGTTACCGGTTGATTTCGCTAGATCAGAACTGTGTCAAGGCCTAACCAAGATTGTGTTACATTTCGGTGGACGGGGGGAATGGGATATAGAGTGTCACAAAACCGGGAGGGAAGCTTGTGTTGTGTCAGGCTGGAAAGAATTTGCCGAATCTAACAATCTCAAGCTGAACGATACATGCATGATTGAGAGGAGTTTGAGGAGTGCGAATGTATGGAATGTGATGGTTAGGCCAGGCGAGATCTGTAATCCCGTGGAAAACCGTACAGTTGTAGCCGCGCAGGAGGCCATAAACATCTCCATGGTGGTCGGCAATGGGTTAGGTGGTGGGTTAGCATCAACACCCACGCTTGTGGAGTCAAGTAGTGGGTCAACGTGGAGTTGCCAAATAGAGGTCGGGGAGATGGACATCAATTATCAGGTTATTACTCACTATATTCAGTGGCTGTTTTGTGAAATTTATATACTTTTAAATTATCGATAAGTAACCTCAAAAATCTAAATACCAGGGGATACCAAGTGCATTCGAGGAAGCCCATATGCGGAGTCTGCCTAGAGCGGTGACATTCTCAACCACTGATAACATAAGATGGGTTATGTATATTACACAGTTAAATGATATGACTATGTTCTCAGAGGGATGGTCTGAATTTAGAGTTAATTATGGATTGGAGGCTGGAGATAACTTGCTTCTTACGATGTACCGGGATTCAAACTTTGCAATTCGCATTTTCAAGAAGAACGGTCTTGAGCTAAAACCACATATTGCCAGTAAGGAAGCAGGCCGGATTGTTTTCAAAATCCCTAGTTATTCTGACACCTTTGATGCTGAATACCCAGTTGATGAAGATATACGGTCTGAAGTGCTGCCCGGCACGGTACCTGGTATGAGACCGAGTCGTTATCATGATAGAAGATTTAACTAGTTAATTCTGAATGCATTTTAATATCTGTTCGTTTTTCTTTTTCTCCATCATTGTGGCGTAGAAATGGATGCATCTGAGAGGGCATCCAGGTACAATAACTATGATGCATTTTGTGAAGTCACACTCAGCAAACAAGTTCTTGATCCACTTAACTATCTGGTTAGTTTTATTAGATTTTTGTCTTGTGCAATTGCTAATATGGTTCTTTGGATGTTGATTATTATTATTCTAATGTACTGAATGGTGCAGGAGATACCCGTGCACTTTGGACGTTCTGAACTTGACCAAGGTTTGACAAATGTACAGTTAAGGGTGAGTGGACGTGGTGTTTGGAATGTGAAATGTATTAAGAGGAGCCTAGAAGCATGCATTGTATCTGGATGGAAAGCCTTTGTCGAGGACAACGGTGTTACCCTGACTGACCGTTGACTGACTGCCAAATCCTTTGAAGATAGCCCTTGTACTATATTGACTTTCATTACTTTAGTATTTTATCATATTAAGGTATGACTGGTAGGTTGTAACCGTGCAAGGTTTTGTTGGAAATCCTGCAATGTGTTTTGGAACAGTTGAGGGTTTTGAAGGTTATGAATTTACCTGCAGTTGAGGTTTCATATCTTTTCATTAAGTTGTGTATATTTAGGTGGCGACAATAAAATAGCGGCCCCAAAAAATACCCAGCTTAAATTTAAATTATGGAATTTGCAATTGTATCGCCGATATAAAGCCCGTTGGATAGACCGTTTGACTCCTCTTTGGAGAACTGTTGGCCTGCCTGTTGGCGGAATCGATGGACCGCCCGTATGAGATACCATTTGAGAGCCCGTTGCATAGACCGTTCGAGGAGATAGTTGAGAAGATAATTTTGGCAATTTTGAACCTTGGTCTGCCCGTTTTAGGAAACGATGGTGCTACCGTTTGAGATATCGTTTCACTTCCTGTTGGAGAGTCCGTTCGAGAAATTCGGTGAAAAGATAATTTTCAGCATTATATTGGTTTGACCCCCGGTGAACCAATTGTTTGGACCATGTATATTAACTTTTGTCTACCCGTTTTAGTAATCGATGGTCCGCCCGATCGAGATACCGTTTGGGGTTTCGATGGTCCGCCCGTTCGATATATTGTTTAGGTGCGCCCGTTGGAGAGACTGTTCGAGAGAATTGTTGACCATCCTATAATTAATGCCATAATTAATTATATGAAGGGAATCCCTCATCCCTTATAGGTAGTATAAGGGATTTGGACCTGCAAATACTTTTTTTGAATAAAGTCAGCAATAGAAATGGTCGTTGTATAATTTATTTTGCCAATTTATTTTCCCATTAAATGGACAAGTTGTCTATTTAATGATGTTTTGAATAAGTACAGATATTCCATTTTCCTTTCATCTTCTCTCATACCTTTATACCCAATTCCAAAATCAAAACGGAAAATCAAAAACCCTAGTGTTTTTACTAGCCGGTGTTCATGTCTGAGGTGTATAATGATCGTCGGCCAGGGGACGGCCGACTTTGTCATTGTGGATTGCCCGTTGTCTCTGTGACCAGCTGGACGGATCGAGAGTTTGGGAGGCGTTTCTTGGACTGCCCACTCTATGATGTAAGTACCTATCTGCATCTTTGTTATCAGGTTTTTCTCTGACGACACCACTTGCCTGTGATTGTAATCCTAAACTGATTCAACTGCAGCGAAATGTACCTAATTCAGGCTGCAACTACCTTTTTGTGGGAGCCTGATTGAGATCCGCGTACCCGGGGCGTTATCAAATGGTTGGTGGATAGGAAGAATAAATTGCAGTCCATAGTTGATGAGGACAAGGGATTATGATTACTATGGAGGCAAAACTTGAATTCCTGAAGTCTGATCGGAAGCGTTTGAAAGTGGAGAAGAATGAGCTCATATTGTCTCTAAGGCAGGCGGATGCTGCAAACCAGCAATTGAGACATGTAATTGAGTTTGTCTTTTGTTTGCTACTGGGTATGTGTTTGTATTGGCGCATTAGTGATATCAGGGATATCGTGTAGATATCATGTTTGATTAGGCTATATCTCGGCAGGGTGATTATCAGTATTAGGTTGTTCGTTAGTGATGTATGGGATATCGTATTTTGATTGGGCTTTGTATCGGCAAGGTGATCCACAGTATTGTATTGTAATATAAGTTTGTAATGAAATAGGCGAATGAGTCACATTTATCAACATCAGGGTCTATTTTATATGAGGTACACCATATCTCAATCTAACTAATTCTTAAACCCAGAATACATCAATTAAGCAAATGCCTGGAAAAACAGAAGTAGTTACTTGCGCACAATTAGTAATCAAAAGTGGTAAAATTCATGGTCCATGCACCCAACAGAAGAGGTGCAGTTACATCTACATCAACAGAGTTTCGCAAAACAGCAGTAGTAGAGTTCAAGTACTAAAATAGGGACAAGTGGTAAGTAAATGTTATATGCATACAAAAGATACTACAATTAGAACACATGTAAATAATAAAAAATGATACATCGATTAAGAAGTAGTTACTTGCGCACAAGTAGTAATCAAAAAATGTAAAATTCATGGTCCATGCACCCAACAAAAGAGGTGCAGTTACATCTACAAAACAGAGTTTCACAAAAACAGCAGTAGTAGAGTTCAAGTACTAAAATATGGACAAGTGGTAAGTAAATGTTATATCCACACAAAAGATACTACAATTAGAACACATGTAATAGGCAATTTTCAGTAGGTGGGGTAGCCTGGTATCTCGTCCTCAACATCGTCGTCATGTTCATCGCTTTCTTCAGCTAGACCACATGTCATCCAGTAGTGTGTCCCATACTTTCCACACCTACCACAAAGAAACTTGAATGGCTTGCTCTCGCCTCTTGGTCGGTGTCTCTTGTTCTTTGTCCTGCCAGGAGCCCTTCTCATGACGGGTGGCTCGATTTTCATTGGTGAGTTGAGGTCGATGAACTCATGCCTCTCTGATGTTGGGATGGGGTTTATATGTGCCTCGTACACCTGTATGTAAGTCCTCTTTAAGAAATAAGGTTGAACCACAAGCCTCAAATCCCACTTGACAGAATTTACAACAGCTATAGCATGAATGCAAGGAAAACCGGATATCTGCCACTGGTAGCAAGTACATGTCTGGTTATGTAACCTGTAGATGGAGTGTGTATAATATTATTATTAAAATTCTCTAAGTAGAGTCCAGTTTAATGTGCAAGAAGTATACTTAGCGTTGTTGGTATGTATGGAAAACTTACAACACATCCTGGCCGTGGATGTACTTCAAACTTAGCGTGTAATCCTGTTGGAATAACAATCCAGTTCTCATCAATGCTCGACAGTTCGTTCCAGTGCTGCTCCATGGTTGGTGTCAGAGATCCAGTCCATGAAACCATTTCATCAATTGCATCCGGATGCAGTCTAGCATGAATGTGACGGGCATAGACCGTGTTGCCACCACCCAACTATTGAATGATTCGGCCGCGTTACTTGTTAGGTCATTGTATCTGTGGACCTTGGGGGAAAATGCAACCGCCCACTTATCACCTGGCAGGTCTTTCAAGAAGTGTACTGCAGTCGGCCCCCCCTTGTCAGTGAATTCTCTTATTGCTCTGTTGTACAGTCTCATGTTTGGGGCGTATGCGGCATCCTTTAGTAACTTGCACATGTGGTTCTTGAACTTGTCGGAGTTTTTCTTGCCGGTGTACATTGCCCTCAAATTCTTCATAAGGTGGTAGAGGCAGAAGTGGTGGACTGGTTCTTTTGGGTAAACTTGATCAAATGCATGCATAAGCCCTCCAGATCTATCTGAGACATATGTAATTTCTTCGTGATGGTGCACATGTTGGTCTAACATTCTGAGACCATGTACAATTATCTAAATTCTCAGATGAAACTATTTCCATTGCAACCGGGAACAGACCTGTAAAAACACAAAAAAAGTATCCATTTCAGTGTGGGAATCTGTAGAGTATGTTACCACGATATAAATGACACAGAAAACAAATAACAATAAAGTTGATAGAGCATATAACATATATAGTTGATACATGGAGAAATAGTCGCTTATCAAAGATTCACAAAATAAGTGATAGCTGGCCAGTATATAAAATCCATACCATTGTTACCATCTTTGGCGGTGGCCGCTAGGAGGGTTTCTGTATACCGACTCTTCATATAAGTCCCATCAATGAAAAGCATTAGCCTACAAGCCTTGAACCCCTTGAGGCTGGCATCGAATGCAATGAAAAACCTCTTGAACCAGTTGTTACCTTTTTCAATCTCTAGAGCAGTGACACTCCATGGGTTCGTCCTTCTGATGGCATCACTATACCATCTAAGTTCATCAAATGATTCATTATAATCACCAAACAGACACTACAAGGAAAACTGATTTTAGCGACGGATGTCATCCGTCGCTATAGGTCAGCGATCTGTCGCTACAGGCGATTAGCGACGGAATCTCCGTCGCTAAATAGGACGTCGCGAAAAGTGGCGTCGCTAAAATAAATAGCGACGGTTAAACCTATCCGTCGCCAGATATAGCGACGGATAAACCTATCCGTCTCCCTAGTGGTCGTTGACCATTATGGAGACGGAACAAATTATCAGTCGCTATTATTTGGCGACGGATGGGTTTATCCGTCGCTAAAAGGATGTGACACGTGTCCTTCCCTGGCCTAGTGTTCTGGGCGACGGATAGCGTAATCCGACGCTATATTTTATATATATATATATATATATTTTAATTAATTTATGTTTTTGTTTTCATATTATGTTTGTTATTGAGTTAAAATTGAATGCGCCAGACATTTATATAGGATGATTGACAGTACGAAACTAAAAATTTCATTCAACAAACTAAAATAGTACGTACAGAAATACTAAAATGTACGAACATAACCATAAATACTAAAATGTACCAAAAAAAATTTATTTGTTCTAAACATATCATTCAACAAACTAAAAATTTATCTGTCCGCCCAATACTGCTTCCACAGGGGACACTCCTCCTCCGGAATCCACCCCAGCTTCTTCTCCGATGCCTTCATCTTGGCGACCTTCTTCCGGAAGGCTTCGGAGCCTTCATGTTCGAAGGCATACCACAGCTCCGACTTGAGCTTGTTGGGGAGGAAGAACTTCTCCTACATTTCAGAAAGTATACAAAATTCAGACTAACATATATATAACACGGTGACTAACATATCACTCAAATAATTGCACATTGTCCTATTTCAACTAACACACGGTGATTAACATATCACCCAAACAATTGCACATTGTCCTATTTCAACTAACAAAACACGGTGACTAACATATCACCCAAGTAATTGAACATACCACTTAAACCATAAGAGAAGAAGAAGGATTACTAACCTCCAGAGCATTCCAAATCTCCGCCTTCCGCTCAGGAGTGAAAGTATGCCACTGGGCTCCAAGTGGTGGGAGAGCCACTTTCTTCGTGGATTCCTTGCTGATGAACTGCGCAGCATCCGTCGGCATCAACCTGTTGCAATAACGTACACAAATTGATCCAACTAAATAAAACATACAATACCAAGTAAAGACCTATTCATGTACTTACACATGCCCATCCATGGGCCAGACGACGAGCTTGCCATTCACCCGCTCACCCGCCACGTACACCTCCCCCGTGTACCCATCATCCGGCAGGTTTGCAAACACGTCTGGGCCACCAACGTTCATTGTCTGTACGCATAAAATTGAAGTTTGAACCATGCATGATAATTTGTAACAAAAAATAAAGTCTAACTTATAACTTATCTTAAGGTGAGTATATATACAACTTCTTACGAATATTTTTGTTTTGCATGATTACCGAAGTACAAACACCATATTTAACTTATAACCTTTCATTGGTTTACATGATTACCGCAATACAAACTTTCCTTGCTTTTCAAGACCCCAACTACACTTGATTGTTAGTTAACTTATTGTCAGTTAATAAGTTGTCACTTAATAAGTACAGACGAGGACTCGGAAGCATGGAAAGTTTGTAATGTTTACTCTATGGATACCAGGAAATAAAGTCCATTTATTAGTAACAACGGTATTAATTAAATACAATGTTCACAACACAATGGGTGTTCAGTTAAATACAATCAGTTTGCTTAAATGTCAGTAAGGCTTACCAATGGGTGCAAACCAATAAAACGCTTACTGATCGACAGTAAACGTATAGTATTAGTTATCACCCAATGTAAGCCTAATCCAACACTTCCAAACTAATATATGAATATCATCATCACACCTATTCATTTCAATGAAAAACAATCTCTTATGTGTGTTTAGTCAAATACAATCAGTTCGATTAAATGTTGGGGAGACTTTTCTATGGGACCTAACCAATGTAACGCTCACTGGTCGATAGTAAGCATATACTATTAGTTAGGGCCCAAGAAAAATCTTACCAACACACAGAAACCGATTATAATAGCATCATCACACTTAATAGCTTATATAACATAATTAAAATAATTAACATAATTATAATTATTAGAACTAAGTACAGAATTTTAATCTTTTTAATGAATCAAACTTAATCCAACTTAATTCAAAATTTAACAAAATATTAAGCAATTTTAACATAAATATTAAGCATGAATATAATTCATGAAAACAGAACTAACTTAAGCAATTTAACAGAACTAACTTAAAGCAAATTTAACATGCATATTAAGCATGAATAACCAATTTAATATGAATAAGGTATTAACATGAATATTATGATATTCAATTCCATTTAACATGAATATTACATGAATATTAACCAATTTACAGTTAAAAATTAGGGTTACTTTGGGGCTGTTCAAATCGAAGGTTGGATTTAGGCTAGAATATTATGATATTCAATTAACAGCAACATAATCATACTAAATTACAGAATAGATTGATAGATTACATCTATTTCAATCTACTTTAATAAACCAAAAATTACTCAAAATAAATATAAATAATTAAATTAACTAATTAACATAATTAACCAGATTTATTTAACTGAATTAATCTATATTATACTAATTACAGTTAATATAATCAATTAACAGCCTCTCATTAATTAAAATAAATTTATAAAATTAAATAAGAAATCGAAAAAATGGAAGAACAAACTGATTATTCCTATACAACATATATAATCTAACAATTTACAACTAGAAAAATCATAATTAAGCACAAAAATTAGAAAGCCCCAAAAAATAGGGTTAGGGCTCTAACCTTTTATTTGGGCAGAGAATCTGAGGTGGTGGCAGTGGTGGATTTGAGGCACCGTCGAATCCTCTACATCCACAAACAAGAAACACAAACAAACAAAGGGAATAAGATAGAGTCAGATTCGAAACCAAATCAGAGAGAAAGGTTAAAACGAAATCAAATCGATTCAAAACCAAATCAAAGAGAAACCAAATCGATTCAAAACATTAAAACGAGACTTACCGTGGTGATGTCGTCGAGGTGGTGGAGCCGATCCGTGGTGGTGGATTTGAGATGGGAGGAGAAGAGGAGTTAGGGTTTGAGATTTGGAAGGGAGAAGTGAATGAATCTGTCTGTCTGTACAGACGATGCCGTCTGTATAGTCGACATTTAGCGACGGATAGACTTATCCGTCACTAAGTGTTCATTTATTTTATTTCTTTCAATTTCTTTATTCTGGTCAACAGAGTTAGCGACGCATAGACTTATCCGTCACTAATTTAGCGACGGATAAAATTTATCCGTCGCTAGGTTGATGCCGGATTGACCCTTTCCAATGACGAACTGGCGTTAGAGCGCAGTTCGTCATTATCCGTCGCTAACCGTAGCGATCCGTCGCTAATTAGCGACGGATAGTATCCGTATCTACTTATCCGTCGCTAAATGCCTGATTTCTTGTAGTGAGACTGGCCCGGGCAGCCTCCAGTGATCGCCATACCTTCTCATACCTAATAACAACTCCCCAATGCTTGAAAATATCCCGCTCAATTTCAATGGCAGGGAGAGCTGGGAAATCCTGAAGGCTTTCCACGATTATTTTCCCCAGAGTACGCTGTCCCATCCGCTTGGAATCGTTTCTCATCATGGCCAGCTTGCAAGTGTGTTTCAAGTTCGCCTTCTTGATTGTGAAGACATGTGTAAACGAATGCTCTGATCCACGCACATGCCATTTGCATCCTTCAATTGCCGCCCTCGCGCAATAGGCTTTGACATAGGTTGCATCATTTTTAGAGTATTTGTACCTGAATCCTAATTTGGCAGAGTACTTAACAAGTTTCTCCCTAAATTCGACGACCCCTCCCTTAAACTCATGTCCAACCCCAGTAATGTAGTTTACCCAATTTGCTGATCGTAGTGTTGGAGGCTCATTTTCTGGGTCGAAAACAAATGTAGGGACACTAGTTGTTGCTCCTGGATAGAATTCCCCCCTTGCGCGTTTTTCCTTCAGTAACTGCCTATTGGATTTCTGGAGGTCTGGCCTTGTTAGATTCGACACTTCTGGTGGAGGTGCTGTTTCTGTGTTTCACATCTTACCCGGGGGGGGGGGGGGGGGAATCCTCATCGAAGAAGTTAGCTGGGATGTCGACTTTCCTTTTCTTTGTGGGGGGCCGGGCATCTTGCAGAACTCTATCTTTGAAGTTGAAACGTTTGAGAGGCTTTTTGGGTTTGGGTTTTTTTTTTCATCAACCAAGTAAGGGTGGTGGCTATCTGGGGTGGGCGGTGGGGGTTCTTCGACGTATTCGACATTTAGGTCAAACATGCAAGGTGGAGTGTGGTTCGATGGCTGTGGTATTGTTTTTTGTTGTCTATAGTATTGATCGATCTGTGTGTCATGGGGGATGGTAGGATTTCTGGGAGCTGTCGGCATTGTAACCACGATCTCATATAGACTGAGGCATCTAGCCAAGAGTAACATATTCTGGTAATCGGCTTGGGTCCTCAATGAACAATTATCAGCATTATTAACTTCAAAAGTGAACCCATTGGGAGGTGCATCGAACAAGGAATTGAGCTCTGCAATTATATAGGAGAAAAAAATCCATAAATTTTCCAATTTCACAAAGTTATTTAGCGTACATTCTACAGACAATATTCCATTTTTAAACGCAGACCGCAAAAAATGCGGGAAATAGATTCCTAAAATTCCGAAACTACCTAAGTTAATTAACGTATAGTGCGTCTAAGCGAGTACATCTGCAAATAAAGCCTATGCGAAAGTATGTACATAGACACTCAAGAATCACCATGAATATATGTAATGACAGTATAAACATCATACCCGGTGCAAAAAAAGTAAACGGAAAATGGTGACCAGAGAATAATACCTGCAATTTTGTTCTTGAACGTATCATAGTCCGGCGCATCAGTGGAGCTTACCCTCACCTTGGCGGATCCAGACTTGCAGATTATATCTATATTGATGACTGACGCCGGTGGTCCGTGAAGAGAATCCATATGTGATGTTTGAATTTTGAATGCCCTAATCCCTATTTTGATTTGGGTATTTAGATGAGAAACGTGGCAGGTTATAATAGTAACTGTACAAGGGGGTAATAAGAAAAAAACAAAACAAAAATAAAATGAGGACGGGTAAGTTTTGGGTGAAAAGTACCGAGTAAAAAATCGGTAGGGCTTAGTAATTGTCACGTGAGGAGTGGTAAGCTGGCACCCCTACCGCTGACACCTTTTCAGATCATTTTTGTGTTGGAAGCTAGCTTGTAGCCTCTACTTGCAACAAAACTCATCCATTCAATCCCCCATTGCACACGATATAGCCCATTTTTCATATTAGAAAAAAAGGAGTCTTGTTGCAAGTCCCTGCACAAACTTGGTCTCTTTTGTAATTTTGCCGCTTTTGATAGCTAATTGGATTCTATTCATTCACATGGTATATTAATTCAATTATAGATCTGGTCTACTTGAGAATTTCCAATGGCCCTATCTAAAAAAATACAACACGAAACAGGGATGAGGAGGAGGAAAGTACAAATCAAATTGTGTACTTGTAATGAACCGTGCACATAGTATGATCGATTGAAGGACTTCGTGGTCTTTGATTTAGTTCACCACGTAATTTTTTTTTATTTTTTTATTTTTATGTTGAGTGACTCTGATACTTCTTGCTTTGATGGATTTTGCGGATAACACCAGGAGCCGGGGCTTCATGTTGAACTCCAATATCTTTTTTGTACATTTTCAGGGATTTTTATATGAATCACAATCTTTACGAACGTTTCCTGAAACGCTGCCCTCTTGCACTTGCACTTGCACTGACGGAATGTTTTTTGTTGAATTTGAAAAAGAGCTCAACTTTATCTCGATCAAGCTTCTTCGGACTTGTGAATCTCAGTCTTCCTTTGTCTGGCTCGATCTTCCAGGAACATTTATCCAAGAGTTGTAAAAACCTGTTTACTGGGTTGATTTTATATCTACTAATTTATACTCCAGAAATGTTTTAGTGTGGGGGTGCAAGGTGAGTTGCAAGATTTTAGCGTGTTTTGTATTGATTTAAAGGATAGAATTGGACTGATATCACTCTCTTGATTATCAAAGTACAAATTTTCATATATAGAACACGTTTTTCATTACCACAACATAGCAAAATTACAAGCATACAATTGGTGGCCACAGCAGTGAACATCCAAGAACAGGCGAAATACTCGGTAAAGAGTAAATAATTAATTATACAACAACATATAACTCACTTATGTTATGCCACGCCTAGATATATATAGTTAATAACTTATAGCAAGCTAGTAAAAGCCGGATAATAAGATTTGATCTTTTGAAGTAGAAAGATATAGTAACTCATAGTTTAGCATCTTGGGTAAGGTGTACCACAAGACTTGGCAACATTCTTGGCACCAGGAGACTTGATAAACTTTTGTAAGTTTGGATTTTTCATGTACTGGCACAGGCATGGCCTCTGTTCCTTTATCTTTACGCAGCAAGCAGCGCTCGGTTTGCTGGAGGACATTATTGCAGTGGCGCAAGGGCTGAGCTGCAGCGGGTTGCAAGTCACTGCAGCATTTGTTACCGCAACTTCACTGAGGATCAGTGCCACAACAAAGGCAAGTACACACAGTGCTACTTTGTTGTTGATCTTCATCATGCTTGTCTACTTTGTTTCTTTTAAGTTGTACTTGTGCTTGTATGTGTTTAGAGTTTAGACTTGGAGCTACTAAGTGTGGTTGCATCTCTATTTATAGATGTGCGGGGTGCTGTAAATTGGAGCTACATAGTCCAATCACTTTTAAGGTGATTTTTTTTTTTTTTCAAACGCGCTAAATTTTTTATTACCAATGATGTAATTTTAATTATTTCAAAATATAGTTTGACGAGTGTGAAAATAGTGCAATATTTGTTTTTTTTTTTTCTAAATTCAAGTGTAACGTCCCAAAATTTTAGAGATATTAAAAGGGTTAGAAAACCCTACTCATACCAACAAAGCGTACTTTTCTTTTTCGGAATCCATACAACGGATTAAAGCACATGTTGGTCTATGGGGTCATCGTATTAGGGGCGGAACCCGGGGGGGGGGGGGCATTTTCAGGTTGATTTTTCAAAATTTGTAAAGGTAAATTTTATGATTTTTCGACTTTTGCCCCCTCCTCCCCGGACTTTCAAAAAATAATGTATATGTAATTTCGCCCTCCAGCCTTAATTCCTAATTCCGCCCTGCCATATCACCTTGAAAAGTAGCCCGGGAATAATCGAACTAGCCTAAAAGATCGGGCTATCGGCAGAAAATAGTGGCCGGGATGTTACAGCATGCGTGATCATAAAATGATAAAAGTATGTGATCAAAGATAGAAGGGGATTGTAATGATGGAGATGGACCTAAAGGAGAGAAATTTTGGCAATGGTTAAGGCTTTGAATTAGTCACGCTTATAAATAATGGCCTATCATGGGTCATCATGCATGCTTCACTATCCTCCCTAGAGATCTTCATCATCACTCCCGAATGTGTGTTATAATCATTGGAACAAAAATGTAGGGAAGTGAAGCAAATCGATACTCGAAAGTAGTAGCGGTAGCTAGGTTATGAACGTTATTAGAAAATTTTAAAATTTTAATTGCAGTTTAATTTGAACTTATAATGATCAATTTGATCATGAAGTTGGAGCAGCACTATAATGTATCTGGATCAAAAATGTTATGGAAACTTGAGATAAAGAAAAACTAAAAGGATTTTTTTATTTTTTTATTTTTTATAAATGCATAATCGAATAGACCAATTTGATTTTGGGTAAAACTAACTTGGTTCCACGATAATAAATCAATAACATATCTCAAATTGTTTCGTTCAGTTTGATAAAACTTGTTCCGGAAATCATGCGGATTTTCAAATTGTTGTTTTATTCAATTTGATCTAGATTCTAGTACGCCATTAAAAAAAAAAAAATCACATTTATATTTGGCAAGCCTTAATTTTTTTTTAAAAGGCAAAAGTTACAAATATTTCTATATAAACATTTTATACATCTTATACCTCTAGATGTAAAAAAACCTTATACAAATATACTACATCAATTTATATAAACATTCTATACCACCTTATAACCCCACCTACTCCGTTTCACTGCACCACCTTAAATAAGAGTTAAAGTTTCATACGATTTTGGACTTACACTAATATTTTCACAGAAATTGATAAAATTGTTTGTAGCTAGGGATAATAGTAAACAAGAAAAACATGAAAACAAAATCTAAATAGACAAGCAGCTTAAATAAAACCTCATACTTCCCCGTCCCAGAACAATTGCACCATTTTGCCATTTTAGGCGTCCCGTTAGAGTTGCACCATTTCATTTATTTGCCATATTTGGACATGGTTATAATAATTTTATATTCCATCAACACATTTTTGTGGCCACAAATCCTCCATAAAGTAAAATCAACACCCACTATCAATATAATTCAATATTTAAATCTTCTCCTTATTTTCTGTGTCCAAAAGCAAATAGTGCAACTGCTCTGGGACGGAGGGAGTATATAATACTATGTGCTAAAAAGAAAAGGAAAAAAGATTTACAGATGTCATTTGTGAATCGTGAGTTATTCAAGTATCCCTACATTGATAGGTGTAATGATATATGCAATTCATAAAAATTATAATAGGGTGGATCTTCTGCTTTTCGGTGATGCGATGCGAGATGACAATGGCATGCGCCTCTTGGATTGCTCATGTGGCGACTATAGTTCTCTAAATCTCCTTTTACAAGTCAATTGTAGTCGGCATGCTCTCTTCAATTCATCATTACAGACTTAAAATCGGAAAATGGCTATCATGGCTTCACACTATCTTTTCTATTAGAATTAGAATGATATTGTTCACTCTAATTTTGTGTACGAGTGTTTTTGTTAGTTCAATATTGTGGTGTTAATGTAATTTATGTCAGAAAACTCAAGAATCATTCTGGCTGTTTGGCTTTGAACTGAGCTTTGGTATTTTGTTAAATTTAAAAAAGCCGGAATAGTGTCTAAACTAAGGTTTTGTTAGTTTAGTTTTTGATGTTGTAGTTGGGTTTGAATTAAGGGGTTTGAGTGGTAGGGTAGTAGGATTTTTATAGGTATAATGATGAGTGTTGTAAGAGAATGTTTGTTTGATTTGTTTAATGATGTTTTGGCGTGTATTGGGATGGGTGAGAGATTGTGTGGGGTTGTTCAAATAGTGGGAGGATTATTTATTGTTGAGTTGAATTGGTTTATTATAAATAAAAAAATCTGAATAATGTAATCTACATAAAATAAAATAAAAAAACGTAAAAAAATTTTTTTTTCGTTTTTTTTTTCTTTTAAAACAAACAGCGACATTTTGCAACAAATACGGATTGAAATTAATAAAATAAAATAACAAAATAATACTAGAAACATATAATTGGAAATTCGTTAAATGCAAAGTTCATTACGATAAGGCAAAGTAACAGTCACACATGTTTAGAAATAATAATACGGGTACACACTGAACCCTTTAGTTGCGGTTACATATTGAAGTAGCGCATGTTATTGGAGCTTTTCAACATTATTACGCAAGGAAATTGCTTAGCATTACGGAACGGGAATTATGTTGCCTTTTGTGCTAGGCTCCGTTCCATTATGGCTCTTTCCGACAAAGAGTCAACATGTCTCCAATGTGCTGGAACTTGAAGAAAATCATCTCCTCGGGAACTCGACGGCATTCAGACATCGTAGTAGGTGGGGCGGACCAAATCACCATTCGGCTTCACATTCCAACTTGGCTCTGTGGGTTTTTTTTCTGAAGCGCGTTGAAACTCATTTTTCATAATATTGTACCTGGTAACCAGATGAGCCACTCGAAGGTTTTCATTTTCAGGTAAGCCATCTTTCATTATGGCCAGAATCTCCCTCCATGTAGTCCATTGAAAACTCGTACCAACCATTTTTCCCTTCTCACCAAAAGATAAAACAGTGCGGATAAATCTTTTATGCGTGGTAGGAGTCCAAGGATGGTCGCAGGAAATTGGCCTACGACTGAAAGAGCTGGATGATCCGGTAGCCATTCACTGCACAAGGAATTATTAACATACCAACATAATGATTAGATGGTGTTCGAATGACTAAGTTCTGCTGTTCAAATCTGCATCCATTTTTCGGAAAACTTTATAATTTTTTTAAAGCTTTCAAAACTTTTCATGACCTTTAATGGTTTCTATGATGCCGGATACTTTAGAAAATTTAACTTAAAGGTTAGTAAATTTTTTATAAAGCTTAGATCGTGTTGAAATGGTTTTTTGTTAACTTTCAGAGGGTAGAGATAATTAAAAAAAAAAGTTTGCCTACTACGAGGTGTCTTCTTATAAACTGCCTTTTTAGTTATGCATTTTGTATAATATAACTCAGATAATGAATTATCTTTGGTAGCTTTACGTCCCGGTTTTATCAAGGTACCTTTAAACCTTACATACGTTTACGCGCATTATATAGACATCCACATATGCAAATATAATAGAAAGTTTGAATTGTTCCAATTACAAAGTACAGCAAACGGATGTACGATATGTGAAATAACCATACAAGTATAGAATTACAAAATAATATTAATAGCAACTACATTTTAAGACAGTAATGGTTTCCTTAAAAAAAAATTAATAAATAAAATTCTCCAAATTGGTATATAAGGAGCAAACAGTGGCAGCTTTCGAGTGTATCCATTGATTTCCTTCAGTGCATGAGAACGGAAGCATAGCAGAATATAATGTAGCCGGTTTAAGAATAGTAAACCCAAACAGCCTAGAACCAATTTCTTTCATTTTACGTGCTTTTTATATGCTGGAATGAGAGTGTATGATGGGATGCTCGTAAACATAACGCTAAAGTGATAATAAGTTACACATACAAAAGACATGTGATGAAGAACGAAATAGACATAACAACCCAATTGCATGTAACTAAAGACATGTAATAAAGCACCAAGTAGACATAGCAACTCAAATGCATGTAATGAAGCTAATTACTCTATGAAGGTAATGAAATGTGCACCTTAACGTTAAAAGAAAATTCAAGTGGGAGTGGGGGGATGTCGGCTGTTTGCAAAAGAGGTAGGGGAGGATAGTAGTAGAGTAGTGTTTCTTGTGTGTTTTAGGTGAAAGAAAATGAAAGTGAAGGATGCACATTTATAGTAAGGAAGGAATGCTTTGGAAGTTGTAGTTGTGTCATTATTTGAAGCTAAGTGCCAAAATGGGAATTAAAAATTTGGTCAAAAGTGTGATAATGGTTTGATGTTGGGAAACATGAATGACAATAGACACTCATGTCCCAACATGAGTAGTCATTTCCAATGAAGTAAATGAAGTTAATAATTTTGAAAAATTTGTATGTAATGACAAATGACATGCAAAATCCCAACATCCCTACCACAAACTAAAGTAGAATGTGGCACACCTCAACCCAATATGACAAGTTAGGTCAGATATATTCACAAGGCAACTACTCTACAATGCAAGTTGGGAAAAATAAAACAAAGGAAATTTCATCAGTATAGACATAACAGTTTAGAATGCAAGTTGGCTCAGATTTTTATCAATAAAACTCAGAAATGGATGGTTGTACAAAACTAACAAAGGCATCCACCATGGCTACGATAGAAATCGCCTCGCCAAGATACGGTGTAGCTCATATGCTAATTGTACTAGTCAACCGTCGTTTATAACCCATGCATGCAATCATCATCGCCAACGTTCCATTTTCCCACTACAATAATGCAAAATGACATGATAATGCATATTATAATGCATGCATATGTTATAACTTTTCTGACTAGCCTGTTTGGGTCTGCTTTTGTGAAAACCGAACACATCATACCGTGCAAAGGCAGCAACGCCATGGCTGCTCGACTGGAACGACAGTTGAGCCACGCCAAGATACGACGCTGATATAACCCTGTTATTCACATGCAAGAGAGGTACAGATAGTATAAGCATCCTAAATTAAATACTGTCATGCATTAAAACTGAGAGCATTGTCACGAGTCCATCACCTTTGAGTACAATGTGCCGTAATGTGGTTCAAGAGCTGCCAAGGAAGACAATCCGGCAACTCCACAACTCCCTCTCTGGCCTAATCAGTGTCGACAAAAAATAAAAGCAGACATCAGGTTGTTTGGCTTTGAACTGGCTTGTGATTGTTTTGGTAAATAGGGGACATGATAGCCAACTATTGCAAAGCCAACATGAACTATAGACATCACAATAACGCAAACTGCAACAACCCAACTATTGCAAAGCCAACATGAACTATAACTAACCCTATTACAGAATTAAAAAACACTACACTTATGAATATCATAGCAAAGTGGATCCAAACGAGCCTAAAAAAAGCAAATTGGACACAGAAACAATCTTCATCATAAAATAGCTTGGAATCAGAGGATCAAACAACAAAAAATGAAAACATACAAATATATGGAAATAAACGTGAAACCCCACAACAAGAACATAGAAAATTGCATCCAAAGCAGGCTGCCTTCAACCAGAAATAAAAAGAAAAAAATTGAAAAAAAAACCTAATCCCTAATTTTTTTCCCATATTAAAGAAACTAAATTACACATGCAATAATCAAACGCCCAAATCAATTAGCACAGAGAAATCCATACAAGTGATGATGTCGTTTTTCACCAATTAAATTTGTTTAAAAAGCCAAAGAACACCTTTCACTACACAAACAGAGTGCAATGGCAAGTTGTCCCCGAGTGTCGTTCTCTCGGGACCTAACGTGGCTTTGATCAAGGTTTTTGCTAGCTAATTTCAGTCAACTAGATGATGATTTTTGAGAAAGATGTTTGAACAAAGGAAGTGAGAAATCAAGAGTTTTTGTAAACAAGTTTGGAAAACGGTCGGTGGTATAAATCGAATACACATGCATGGATTACGAATATGCTCACAAGTTCAGTGTGTAAAATCTTCAACTAAGTCTGCTAAGCAACTTGTCTAGGTAACTTTCAAGACACACATCATGAAAGGCCACTATCAATAATTTAGAGGTGTTTGTCACCAACACCATTTATCTAGCATGCTGCAAATCACTAACATACAATCCTATAGCTTTCATTGACCTACGAGTTTGTCACATACTCTATTCGAATATATTTTATAGGCAACTACGAATCATATGAAGTAATTTGCAGCAAGATTGACTCACAACCTCATGTAAGCATAAGCATAATCCATAACATGCATAATTCTACATTCTACCACCAACACAAAGGATTTAGCTACTCATATTCATCAACATAGACATCAATTCATATGAATAATAATCAGAATACATCATATCAAACTACAAGACAAGAGAGTGATACAAGTTACCACCAAAGCTGTCACTAATCGGTGGAAATCAAAGAAAACCTCTCCGTAGATGATTACAAAGGATGAATTCCAATCAAAATCTTGAATCCCAAGCTAAATTACAATGTAATCTGAGTTTTCTCTGAGTTTTGGGGCTTAGGAGCTCTGCCAAAACGAAGTCAATGTTCCAAAGTATGAAAAAAGTAACTGAAAATCAGATTTAAGAAGGAAAATCCGAAAACGTAACCGCTGCCAAGCGGACCGCCTGGAGAGGACAAGCGGAGCGCTTGGCAAGCGAAGTGCTTGGGCCCTCCAAGCGCTTCGCTTGGCTTCTGTGCCAAAACTACTGGAAAATGAAGCGGAGCGCTTCACTATTTCAGGCGCTTAGCTTGGCTCCTAGGCAGATTTTTGTCTTCCAACTCAATCTTTTTGCCCTCGTACGGCCCTCGGGTGCCTTGGACTCATCCTTTTCAATGCTTATTGATGCTCAAACACTCACTAACAAGCCGTGGAGATCAAGGAACTTCAACGGGGCCATTTTCAATCAAAAAAGCTCGTTTTTAGCTCCAAAAACGCCATTTCGTTCCTAAGTGCCTGGAAATGCAGAAAAAAATAAACGTGACACTATTCTACAAAACTAACCAAAAAACAAGGCTAAAAGATAGAAAAAGAAGGTAAAAAAGACAAGATGAACGCGTCAAAAATACGTTCATCAACAAGAAAAATACATAAGACACCGTAAAAAATACCCAGACAAATAATATCGTAATGAAATTCCAAGTGTAAAGACAAAGGATTAGAGTTTAGAGAGCTCATCTTATTGTTATGTGATTCCACTCAATTCGACCAGTTAAGAAAGGCCGGAAACCTCCAATGGATAAGAAAACAGACGAAAAAAACAAAGCCGCCGGAAAACTCCATTTTCGTCACCGTACGAGCTGTCTCCACCACGGGTCGGTCATGGCCTCTCCAATGTAGACGAACGCGCCGCCGGAAAGCTCCACGCGCCGACCATCGATTTGGGAAGTCAAGCGTTTTGAGATTTGGTTCCGATAGGATTGTAGATCGGGGCGAGGGGAGTCTAATGGTGTGTTTGGTTTCGTCGTGGGTGGCCTAACGGTGGAGATTTGGCCGGAAATCTTTTCCCGGTGGCCATGGAAGTCGGTGAGAAGAGATAGAAGGGAGAGAGACAAGAGACTGAAATGGCAGGCTAGAGAGAGAAACAAATTTTGGAAATGGCAAATAGTAACTTGGGTTGTGTCTTTTGTGTTATTTAACAAAAGCTAGTTCAGACCCAACAACACCGATATATGAAAATAACAAAATACCACAAGCCAGTTTAAACCCAAACAGACCGATTGCATATGTGGGAATTTTCTGTATTCATTGAATGAGAGAATGAAAAATTGTACAAAAAATCAAAGACAGTACAACTGTATTTATACTTCAAAATCTAAACTAACCGCCCTATATTCTAAATTACATCATTGCCCTGAAAATACCTTGTACGGACAACATCATTCGGAGCTTAAGCTAATTCGGTGTCTCTTCTGGAAAATTCGGCGTTCTGCTCTCTTGCTAAGAACCCTAGGTTATTTAATTTTGGTAAAGTGATGAACACGGTGTCGTTCATTGCTTTCTTGGTTCGTGCCGCGCTCTATATCTTCTTGGTTCACGCTCTGGCTGGACGCTCTTTTATTTTCTTGTTTCTGTTTAATTCGCCATTGTAAGTGTCACTGTTTCTAGGGTATTGACATAGGGATTCACCTATAGGTTTACTCAACCCCTGAATTCTGGAAATAGAGCACTTAGCCGCTTTTATTTAGTTTTACCTATTCTAACACATTAACGATTCCATATCTGTAGTTGTTTGTCTTGTGCAGGAAGTTGATTTATACATGGGAATTGTCGAATTACAAGAAGGCTAAAGAAGGAAAAAGACTTGTTCAAGAAGGACTCAAAAAGGAATTCATGTCATAGATGGAAAATGAGTCTTTGAAGAGGAAGTCGATTCCTACTAGAAGATTATTACCATGTCATGTCCATATTCATTCAAGCACGTTTCCTGACTAAAGTCGATCGAGGCTTTCCACCTCTATATAAAGCATAGCATCGACAAACAGAAGGTTACGACACAGAGAGCAAAGGCGATCAAGTTTCAGAGTTTTATAGTTTTATTGTTTTAGTTCGTTGTGTCTTTTACACTAGTTTATATTCTAGACTTCTCTAACAACGTATTGAAGGTAGAATAGATAGATTGGTTTCTATATCATCTTATAGGTGACCAGTGTTGTTTTACTAGGATAGATATTGAGAGTATACAACGTTGTACGAACAAGATCTTTTCTAGTTGATTTTCTGCCTTGACTGGGCATCAGCATCAAGCAAGCTTACAAAAGCTGCTTGAAAAGTTTTAAACACCGTTGTGCTTTAAATTCGATATATTATCTGTGTTTGTTAATCTGCAGGTTGACGTAGGTGTTCACTGAACCCGTAGTCAATCTAAGTTATTGGCTGAGGTAATTTGTATCTAAAACAAGTTATACCGATCCTACATTCTTTCATCCATAGTTCTTCTTCTTCCTTCTTGTTATGCTCTGCTTCTTGTTGTATTTTCTGCAACACCTCTTGACCCTTGAGATGATAGTATATATTTTTTTACTCCCATATTGCTTGTAAAGAACCTGATTTTCTCTTAAGGAAGAGCTTTACTTAGCATGTCTGCAGGTTGTCGCAATGTGTGTATGTAGCATACTTCAACGATCTTCTGCCGAACCTTTTCTCTAATGAAGTACTGTTGATCGATTTCAACATGTTTAGTCTTCTCGTGGTGCACTGGATTTTTGGTAAGACTGATCGCTGATTGATTGTCACCGGTGGGACTCTTCTGCTCGAAGCCTAAATCTTTTAGAATGTAATGAATCCACATTATTTCACATGTTGCATGAGCAATTGCTCTGTATTCAGACTCTGTGGACGATCTGCTGACCACAGTTTGCTTCTTTGTTCTCCAACTTACTAATGATTTTCCCTGAAACACACAATATCCTGACAATGATCTCTTGGTGTCAGGACAATTATCATGATCAGAATCAGAAAATGTTGTTAATTAAGTCCATATTCTTTTCTGAAGATAATAAAAGTCCTTGTCCCTGGATTTCCTTTCAAGTACCTAACAACTCTTAATGCAGTGTCCAAATGTTGCCTTGTTGGTGATTCCATGTACTGGCATAGAATATTCATTGCATAGCAAATATCAGGCCTTGTTAGAGTAAGATAGATTAATTTTCCTACTATCTTCCTGTATGTAGTAGGATTCTTCAAGAGTTCTCCCTCTTTTTGAGTGTTATGTCCTTGTTCTATTGGAATGATTAATGGTCTGCACCCTAGTAAATCATTTTCTTCAATGATTTCTAGTGCATATTTTCTTTGACAAAGATATAAGTATGCCTTTACTTGATCTTAAAATTTCAATCCCTAAGAAATATTTAGGTTCCCCTAAATCTCTTATTTTGAAATTTTCTTGCAAGTATTCTTTGGCTTTGTCAATTTCTGTTTGATTGATTCCTCCAATGAGAATGTCATCAACATACACAAGCAGCACAATGTAGCTTGTTTATGTTCTTCTTGTGAATAGTGAATAATCATGTTTTGATTGAACAAAACCATAATTGATTAAAGAACAAAACCATATTCTTTGACTTTGTCAATTTCTGTTTGATTGATTCCTCCAATGAGAATGTCATCAACATACACAAGCAGCACAATGTAGCTTGTTTATGTTCTTCTTGTGAATAGTGAATAATCATGTTTTGATTGAACAAAACCATAATTGATTAAAGAATTTGTAAATTTCACATTCCACTGTCTAGAAGCCTGTTTTAGACCATAAGTAGGGGAATATTTTGCAGCTCTAATCTCCTATTGGACGTACCGGAAAAATTCCGGTACCGTATTTTGAAGAAGAAGGAGGCAAAAAATAAAAATTAAAAATAAAGAAAGTAAAAGAAAAGGAGAAAAAACAATAAGAAAATGGATAAAATAAAAAAGAAAAAAGATCTGAAATTTGCAAAAACACTAAGGGCGTGTTTGGGGAGCACAATTTTAATAAGGGCACGTAGTTTTGTCACAATTGAGACTAGATGTAAATGTTGAACTAAGAGGGAAAAATATGAAAATTGACGCAGCAGCATGGGAGGGTTCTGTAATTTTCCTCTCCCTTATTATTATTACTAGAAACTGCGTCACACGCTACGCGTGTGAAGCGTAATCTTGTAAAATATTGTTATTTTTATTAAATAATATATTGAAATGAATGGAGTAAATATATAATCTTCACATAATGACTTCAAACATAACAAAAATAACTAATTGAGTAATTAAACTTAACATAAATGGTGTCCTATAAATGTATATATAGTTTTTGTAGTTATGCAATTAATAGTTTTGAATTGAACGATATTAGACGTGCGAAAAGTATTCTTCCAATGAGTTAAGAACCATCAGATACATCTGTAGACTTCGGAAACATTCAACTTCGAAATCTGTAATGCAGCTTTCACATGTTAATTGGTGTTCTTCATCAATTGAATATATTATCATGTATGTCATTATTATCTCTTGCCATTTTTTTCGTCGATGCCTTTCGTTATGTCAATGCCGCAATATGGACGGTATTCAAATTTTAAGTGGCCTAGTGTCCACAGGTTCTCTATCATCAAACCAAAATTGACGTTTTGGTTTATAAATACTTCCTCCGTCCAATAACAAGTGTAAGTTCGTGGGTGTTGGCTCCGTTCTTGTGCTAGCGTTAGAGGGTGTGATGGGTGTTGGTGCGGCTGTTTGGCAGTAGTTCTGTGTCCTATGCGTTGTGGGTCCTGTGTGAGTGCGTCGGCGGTCTTGTTGTGTCGGTTGGTGGTGTGTTTTTATTTTCTTTGTGTTTTCTGTGAGCGTGTGCAGTTGCGTGCGTGTGGTGCTGTTTGTGTGTGTTGTGTGTTGCCGTTTTGTGTTGTGGGTTCTTGTTTGTCTTTGTTTGTGTGCGTGTGTAGGTGCTAGTTTAGTTTTGTTTGTTTTTGGGTGAATTTTTTCTTTTTTCGTGTGCCAGTGTGTGTTGTGTTCTTTTCTTTGGTCTTGTTTGTGTGCGTGTGTTGTAGCTTTGGGGTGGGTTGGTTTCGTAGTGGTGTTTGGTCGTTTGTGTTTCTTTTTGTTTTGCTGCATGACTTATGATTTACTCTCAGTCGCGGTTTTGGAAGGCATGACGTTATTAGCGGATACGCACCAATGCGGGACGAGCCTCCCTTCATCTAACCTTCTGGCCACGCCCGCTGTAGTCCCGCATCAATGCGGCCCGGACGAGTCTCCCTTTATCTAACCTGCTGGACACGCCCGTCGTAGTCCCGCATCAATGCGGCCCGGATGAGTCTCCCTTCATCTAACCTGCTGGACATGCCCTCCGTAGTCCCGCACCAATGCGGCCCGGGTCAGGTTTCAAGCAGGGGAGTTTTTGGTTAATTTCTTTCTGCTTGATTGTTTTAGCTAGATTTGATCTTCTCTTGCGGGTAGTTGTGTTGTGTTGACAGGTTTGGACAATACCGTTTTGCTTGGAGCTCCTTGCCTTGGTTTGGTTCTTGAGGGTGCGCTTTGTCGTTCATTTAAGCCGAGGGTTGTTAACTTACGGAAACTTACTTGCTTTTGACTATCTCCCACGAGTTGGAGTGGGGTTGTGGTGCTGCACCATCGCCCTGGGAACTGTGGGAGTGCGGGCCGGCCTATTCTCACTTGGTTCGAATCAGAGACGTTGTTCTGGAGTTCGAAGGGCCATTGGTTTACAGTCAGGGCTTCGGTTTTAGATTCCTGGGGATCATAGCATAGCTAGAGTCTTTCGGATTTCGTGTCGTGGGCTACTTCCATTAGCTTCTTTGGTTACTTGGACCCTCTTTTGTACTTGAGACTTGGTGATACACCTTGTATCATGATTGGGGTATACCCCTCTTACTCTTGTACACGACTTTTGGTTTAATGAACTTTTTTGCTATTTCAAAAAAAAAAAAAACAAGTTTACCACTTAGTTTTGTTGACTTTTTTTAGGAGTATTTTGACCTCAAATTATTTGTAAACATTCAAGTAAAATAATTTAAAATTTTATATTATGAAAATATAAACATTTTAATTTCATAATATGATATTTTTAATTATTTTTATTGTATGATTTTATGAATAATTTAATGTCAAAATGACCATCGAAAAAAATCAACAAAATCAAGTGTTACATTTATTATTGGACAGAGGAAGTATGTCTTCTTTCATAAGAACATATCATGACTATTTTTAAATTAAGTATATAATACGACCATACAACTTTGTGTTAAAAATAAGATTTAAGAAGAGAATAAATAAAAAAGAAAGAAATTACGTCAATAATATTTGAACTCAACACCTTCAACTAAAATAATGATACAAATAATAGAGTCGCCAACAAGATTCGAACCAAACACCTTAAATAAAAATAATAATACAAATAATGGAGAAAAAATCACGCCAACAGGATTCGAACCCTATATATTTTAATTAAATAATGACACATGTACGCACCACATTGAATTTGAATAATTATAAGTAATAAGATCAATCGACTAAAATTGATTGGTAGGTCAATGAATTGGGTAAATTGGATTATTATATTACTTTAATTATTATTATTATTAATGAAACAAACACAGGTTTCCTTCTTATAAATCTGCTGCACAAATTTAATAATGAATGATGAAACCTTTGTAACCATGGCAAAGCCATTCTTTCCTTTTAATTGCCTTCAAAATTTCCTTGCCTCCAAAGCTTGCCAATATTCCCTTTGCTATTCTGTCATTTCATATCTCTGCTACTATATATACATAAACTGTATAATTGTTCACCAACAAATCATACAGTATCAGCCATCTCGAACATTTTGATCAACGCTTAAACATGCCGACTTACTCTTCAGATTCTGAGGATTCGCGACCACTTCGCCCAACAAGATTGTTTGGTCGCGACAAGTCCTTGCATTCCCTTCTCGGAGGAGGAAGAGGTAAAAATAACTTCAAAACATAGCTTTCGAATTATAAATTTTTTTAGAACTAATTCTGGAAGTGTGCATGGAACTTGGTGGTGCAGTGGCTGACATACTACTATGGAGGAACAAGAACTTGTCAGCAGCAATATTAGTCGGATTCACAATCATATGGTTTCTTTTCGAAGTAGTTGAATACAATTTCGTCACACTTCTGTGTCACATTTCAATGGTTATGATGTTGGTCCTGTTTGTATGGTCTACCGGAGCAGGATACTGGTACCTTATCATCTCTCAATTTATCACACTTTCTGATTTTCAAGATTTCGTCCTGTTTGTATCGATAACACTTGTATGCCTGATTTTTTTTTATCCAGGAGTCCTCCCAACTTACACGCAATCACAGTTCCAGAGTCCACATTCCGATGGCTATATGCCAAAATTAACAGGACCATGTTAAAGTTTTATCACGTTTCAACTGGAAGGGATTTGAAGACATTCTTCATGGTACAAAATGATCTGTTCGCACTTTGCATTGTTTTGGAATGTTTTCAACAAACTTGAGTATCGTTAATCTTCCCGTATTTGATTTCAGGCCATTGTGTTCCTCTGGATCTTGTCAGGAATTGGAAACTACTTCAGCACCCTCAACCTATTATATATAGGTATAAGGCTCTTACATGTCAATTTTAGTCCCCAAAGTCATGCTAGACATCTCCACTGTTGATTACGTATCGACTAACTATGCATCTTTTATTGTATGTTTAACTTATAGGCTTTCTTAGCGTGGCGACTCTACCGGCATTATATGAGCGATATCAGCACGAGGTCGATTACCTGGCATCTCAGGGGAATAGGGATATGAGGAGAATGTTGAGGAAATTTGACTCCAAAGTTTTAAACAAGATTCCAAGAGGACCTGTCAAAGAAAGGAAGAGATTCTGAAGATTGTAAAAAGCTTTCAGTCAATAGCAGATTATATAACTAAGATGTGAATAAAGCTGTTTATATTGTGAGAATCAGTATTTCAATTAAGTGTAAAGATGTAAAATGTAAATGCTTATCAAAATGTATGAATTTCTGATATATATGAAATGTGACTTACTCTGACCAATATAGTCTGATTGCTGATATGTAATGCTGACTAACATAAAGCAAAGAACTAGTATGTAGATGGAAAATTGAGTGGGATTCTTTTGACTACTTTGAAGTGGGGGGACCTAAAATTTTATCCAAATTGATGATATAAGAAGTTCCTAAAGTATAAAGACCAGTTCTGTTCCTCCAAAACAGTCAAGAAAGAAGAAAGCTTCATTGAATAAGAAAAACAGATCTGTTCAAATGGTGAGGCAATGGAAAGTCGATGCTGGTTGGGAAGAGAGCCGAGGCGGGCCGGTGCTGGTGGCTTGGGCTGCTTTGCTCAGCCTCGTTTTCATCATAAGTTTCATATTTTCATGCGCAGAAGGTGCATCGTCTCCAGACAAGGCTGCAGAGTCTCACGATGATACATATACCGGCTGTGGAGCTGCCTGTGGTGCCTGACTGGGGCTATGCAGGTTTTTAGCTAGTGTGCTCTGAATGTGACGAGTCATATTCTTGTTAATTTAGATGGAGATCTTATTAGCATGTTACAGAAATTATCCTGCTGTCCATGTTAGTTAATAGTTATAGAAAGAGTCTTTGATAATCAATAGCAGGGCTAAAGATCTGGGGTTTCAACCTCAATACGAATCAAGAATTTAACATGATACGAGTTCTTCTTTCTTTTTCTTCTAAATTTATAAATCTGCTAACCAAGGCAGCAAACACTGTATTTACAAGTATGAGTGCGTCTTATATTCATAACGCAGTTCTCTATAACATCAAATCACAAGCTCAATAGGTACAAGGAAACATTCTTTTGCCTTTAATTTCTAGTGTTATTTAGGACTGTAATAGACAAGGCCTAAATACAGGGCCTTTCAGCTCTCAATATAATTGAATAGTTTGTAAGATTTGAAGGAATGACTCAACTAAAGCGATCCTTGGCGTTTCCTGATCTCAGTGGACGAAATATCCATCCGAAACTTTTCTGGTGGTATCGGGATAAACATGTCGGTTAGTTCATTAGGAATATCAAAATCCTCCAGGACCTGCAAAGTCAGTAGAGAAAATTACTTGGTTTATGCCATGTAATGCCAGAATTGACAATCCAAAACTAGAAGACAAACCTTAAAAACACCGTCCATGTTTCGACCACCAACAAGAAAAACACATCCAGTGCTTTTGCATGCAGAGAGGACCTCCAACATTCTTCCGTAATCCCCACTATAATACTTCGGCTGTTGAAGACAGCAAGTAAAAGGTCAGACAATCACAAAAAGAAATTCCAATTCATCACTGTTATTTACAAAAATCCAACTGCATAACAGCTGCTGGTTAAAAAAGAAATCAGCATGATCAGCGGCTCGAGCTTTTCCAAAGAAAATTGGAGTAAGGAGAACTGCCTATGTCTATGACCATACCTGCAAAATCTATCCTGTTAATAGCATGCTAGTTTTGGAGTATCATAGCAAAGAAACATTAAGATCTTTTAGACTTTATCTAATCATGTACATCCTCTGACAAGATTACATTAAAACTCAGGCTCAAGAAAATGCTATACATACACAAAGTATAGCCTTATATTTCTTACATTAATAAGCCTTGCCACAGTATCAACACCTATAACGAATGCACTGCCAGGAAAAAGTTCCGCTTTCTTGTAGAAGTATGGCTGATTGGATACTATGACAGTCTTACCTGCACTTGAATAAAAGAATGATATATAGCTCAATACTGCACTTCCATGAAAGAAGATGATTATGACAACACGTATAAAATTTGAATGATGAATCAAATAAAAATCAGGCAAACATTATCCAAACCAAGATAATAAATGCAGCAGATTATACAATATTTAACAAATAATTATTTTTATAAAACAAATACAGAGAAAAATAAAGACTGCCTCCCCCCACCCCCCACCCCCCCCCCACCCCCGCCCGCTCTGTGCTGAAAAGGCATGGCCGTGTTGCACTAAAATCGTTCCAAGTATCCAAAGCTTAAAGGAATATACACCTTATATTACCTAATCAACATCTGGATCAAATTTCTCCAAACCAAATACTAAGATCCAAATGCAGTGCTAACTCACAATAACAGCATCATTTGTTATCTAAATCTCTGAATACAAGGTAACTTACGATGATTCTGAACAGCACACAAGACAAAGAGGGTGTGAAGAATTGTTTGGTATCGTGGAATGTAAAAGAATCTGCATTTTTCAATTAGTTTGCAATAATACTAGGAAAACAATGTGGCGCAGAAGGAAAATATATCCTCTCGGCACTTAGTTGGGTTAGTAAATTGCAAAAATCGGACAGGTAAACAAAATTTTGCATTGAAGAATTTGAAGAAACATGGTATGGTAGTGACAGTGGTAAATTGAAAATTTATTTTGATTGTGGTAAAGAGATGCACAGACAATCAAGCCTTATTAAAACAGATTCAATGCGTGGGGAGAATGTCCAAAAGGAAGCCTATTAATTTAGAAAATCTAAGGCACAGGACCATTTCAAAGGACAATATGAAACCCACTTTTCATACGGTAACAATTAGAAATCAGACAATCCAGGACAGGATTAGGATTAGTTCACTAGAAGCAGTCAAACATCACATGCAGTAAAGTTAAAGTGTCAGTTAAGCTGACATCATTGCAGGTCACAAAATTCAGAAGCGAATGCTCACCAACTTTTTCAAATTGTCTGACACGTTCTTTGATTTGAGACACAGTTAATGGAGGTTTGTCTGCATTGACTGCTGATAACTCGAAGCATGGGTACCCCTCACCGAGAATGCTGCAAAAGATTTCTATAGCTTTAAAGACTACAAATGCATCTGAAATTATCAACTAGAACATCAGACGCAATACAAAAGAAATTAAACAGCGAAGCGAAAATCTATATGCATGTCTATCCTAGAACTACAAAAAATTATTGAAAGACGGAATAGTTTACATGCACAACAAAGTAGTATCATATTCCTTCAGTTGTAGAGCTTAGAAAGACGTGTTAATGATCAATAATAATTTGAAACCTGGAAGGAACAGAGTCATAATTTGAGATTAACGTTAAAAAGAGCATCCTTTTTCGAGTATCATGATTTATTCATGCCATCGGGGTTTTGAAAAACATAAAGGGATGCTAAAAGAGCACAGCAGCATCTTTGAAATTCTAAAAGTGCAGGACTGATGAAGCACTTAGTTACCCTTCGCAAAGCATTTTAAGCTTAGTAGGAAAAGCCATCTAATAGCTGAATTCTCAGTTCTTCCCAAGAGCTTTTTCGTATATCAGAGAAACGCCCGAGGTGGCCAAGAGTGGTGCGGGTAGTGCCAGAGTCCACTTTTAAGAAGCAGAAGATGCTGAGAAATGGACCCTAAATCAAAGGAGCTTGAAGAATTGATGAAGAAGGTTGAAACAAGTCGATCTGCCAAAAAGGCAAGCGACTATGTCAAGGAATACGAGGAGATTGGCAAAGAATTGATTTGTCTGAAGCATGAAACCAGATGGAAAGGTAGTTTTCCGAATTCGCAATATCAATGCTATGCAGCCAACGGCTAAGAAAATTCTGCAGCTTCTCAGATTGCGCCAGATCTTTAATGGCATTTTCCTGAAAGTGAATGGAGCTATAATGAACATGCTCCACAGAGTCGAACCATATGTGACATATGGTTACCCAAACCTTAAGTGTGTTAAAGAGTTGATCTGCAAGGGGGGCTATGGGAAAGTGAACAAAAAGATAATTGAGTTGACTGACAATTCGATTGTTGAGCAGGTTCCGCGTAAGCATGGAATCAAATGCATGGAGGATCTATCCATGATATCATGACTGTTGGACACGATTTTAAAGAAGCAAACAACTTTTTATGTTATGGCCATTCCAGCTCAAAGCACCTTTGGAGGGCTTAAGAATAAGAGGGATCACTGTGTTGAAGGAGGTGATGCCGGTAATCGTGAAGATCACATCAACCTATTAGGAGAATGAATTAAACCCTAAAGTTTTTTCTATCATTGGATATATTCTGCTTAAGACTTGAGACTTTTGAAGGACCGACAACTCTTGTCTACATATCTTTTACCTGAGCTTTGAAGTCACTGAATGTGGACATCTAAATTATATCAGCACCAGTTTTGGATATTTTCTTTCCAATATATTGTTTGGGCTTGTGATGAAAAAAAGATAGGGAGCTCAGTAGAACCATTAGCATACTTTGCAAATAATTACATTCTGCTTTTCATCAGGGGAAACTCACAAGGAGCTGGCATAATGTCTAAGACTAAACAACAGTAAAAATGAGGAAGAGCAAAGCACGTGCGCATGCAACTTCTGTCAGTACTGGTTTTGTCTAAGGTCTTTATTTCTCAAGATTGTCAATGGAAAATACATTTGGTGCCACTTGAGGCAGGCAATTATAAAAATAAAAAATAAAAATACAAAAGAAGAAAAAGGAAACTCTCAATTTATAACTTATGAACAGGATTTTTCACCATAGCGTGCAGGTATAAAGTGAAAATTTATTACTACTGTGGAGGAACCTCAGCATTTAAATTTTAATCTATAGATTTACAAGCATAAATTTTACTACATGAATTACAAGTTTCAAGTGTAAGAATGTTGATGGTACCTCACAGCAATTTCCAAGAGCTTCAGGTGGCCATCATGCAAAGGATTAAAAGAGCCAGAGAGAATTATCTTCCTTTCCGCCTTTGACATATCTGCACAATATTCCCTTCATAATAAACAGCAAAGACAACATAAATTGTGTGGCTCTAAAAGACGTATAACCTTAACCATACCACTTAAATAGGGGTAAACCTTGAAGCATATTTGACCAGTGATAAGTTGCTCCAACTCCTGATCTTCGTCAAAATGCATTTCAGATATATCAGAAACTTCTGAGTCAGTCAACTCTGAAACAAAAGATTCAGGAACCTTGCACGCATATGCTAAGGCCTGCAAGCAGATAATCAGGTTGAGACTTTGCAATTTTACACGAAACCCGAGTATATAATCACTTCATTAACACAAAACTTTCATTTGCACTTTATTACTAAAGCAAGGATGCCGGGATTAGCAAGAAGAGGTCGACTCCTAATCCATTTAAAACTGAGAAATGAAAATATATGCATATTACCTTCAGTAAGAACTGGCTAGAAACTCTATCCTCTTGTTCACGGGTTCGCAAGCCCTGAGATAAATCAGATGACGGAACGGAATACTTCAGAAACAATAATTTCCAGGCATTACCTTAATAACTCATGAAGAATGTAACATATACCTTTGACAACGTAACAGTAGCTACTCGAAGATTGTCAGATGTCCTTGTTGATAAATGAAACCTTAATAGAAAAATTGGATGAAGTCCAACAATAAAAGATATACTACAACACAACGAAAAATCTGATACTCTTACCTTAAGGAAAGTGGTAATGATCATCTTAGTAATTACTGTCTTATTTTATATGTTGTCTTGATTACAGGAGATCGATTATTATATATCTTACACTAAATAGTTGTTATAGTAGGAGGAGGACCAGAAGTGCTCAGATAGGAAGTTAAACATGCATATGTTGTTATATTGTTAGTAGACGCAGTTGTACCACATCAACAAGTTCAATGCTTTCAGTCCCTCAGATTCTAAGGGAAAACGGTGATTATAAAATAACTTCAATATGTTGGTTATGGAACAAATTTGATTGTAATGAACCATAGAAGTTCTGCAAAACAATGATGCAAGTATGCAGTACAACCATCAAACAATTCAGTTTGATATATAATTCAGGAAAAAAATGATGATGCTTTTTATAAATATTACCGCAATACAGCAACTGGGCAATTATAGATAAATATTACCAATTGCGATTTAAATTCGTTCGAAATGAAGTACCTATGTTCCCCACGCTTGGGGCGTGTGGTGGCTAGAGAACCTGAAAAACCCAGACCAACAACCGGAAAGCCTGCATTCAACAGTAGCTGTATTATGTTTGAGAAGCAAGGGTAGAAGATTAAAAAAACCGGGAATTTTCAATACATCATCAAGCCCAAATATCACACAAGGACGAAAAGAAGATAAAAATGAATAAGGAATTAGAGAAGGCTTCAGATTCTCGTCATTCTTTTATCTTTCCAGTGAATGGTACTCAGAATAAGTTGTTGAAGCAATGAAGGTCATGTACCCTTACAAAGACAATGGGGGAAAGAAAAAACGAAGCAGATAAGCTACACTACGAAAAGGTGTTCTAGCTAAAATATTAAACAAACATTAATGGGATCTTAAAATCATCAACTGGTAATTTAAGATATTAACTGCCATCAGGTGCCTAAATGAACAAACATTACCCGAGATCATTTGAACGCTTCTCATTTATGAGTAATGGAAGTATGAAACATCACATACTGTATGATGTGGAAAAACTATATAATTGAAAGATAGTTCACTACAACTGAGCTACAATTCCAGCTTCACTCCAGACAATGGATTAAAAAGAACTCGATATCGAATCACGAGTAGCCACCCTTGCAATGTAATTGAAGGTTAATAGGCAATTATGTTGATAACAATAACTAAAATTTATAGAACATATGAGAAAATCTTGTTGATGACACTAGAAACTCAGGACCACGTCCACGATACGGGCATGTTTACAGCTTCTGGTGTTTGGCCTAGTGTATATCATTTACTATCAATGGGATTATATGAAAATAACCTGGCTGAGAAAGCTTTAAAGCTCTATTATATGCCATCAATGCCATGTCCTCAGCAGTTTGCCTGCTGGAAAATTGAGCAGGAGCCTATAACAAAAAAAAAAATAACAATAAAATAAAATAAAATCCAGAAAGCACAAAAGGACCCATCATCAAAGATAAAATTCAGCCCCATTTCTGTCGTAAAACTATTGAAGAAAACAGATAATGCCTAAATTGAAGAACTGACCTTACCAAGTAACTGAATGAGGGACATCCTAGAATAAGGTACCATCGTTTCTAACACAGTGTTTGATGCTCCAGGGACAGACATCATCCACCCAAGTGCCTGCCCCAAATATTGTAAAAATTATCTCACTGAGACATTTAATCAAACACTTGGTGCTTGAAAAAAAAAATTCTATAAAGATTAAAAAATAACGTACACGTACGTACGTAGATGTGTCTATTCTATACCTGAGAAGCGCCTCCCGAGAGATAGAGAACAGCTTGAGAAGGGCTGGCATGAATAGCTTCTACCATCGCTCTTGCAGAAGCCTCCATCATCGTCTTTTTCGTTTTCCTTTGTTTGTTTTCACTTTTCAACAGAGTTGATCTTAATTTCAACTAGACCTACAAACAGCTCATCCGTCTGTTTTTTTGTTATTTTAGATAGTATACATAAACATTAAAAAAATTGATCAAACCCGACCTATACTACAATTGAAACATTACCCCCTAACCTATTAAATTTGATACTTAACTCCCTCACCTATATAAAGTGTTGCAACATACCCCTGTATAATATTTTACTATCAATTTGATATTTTTCATTCAATTTAATATTTTCCCTTCAATTAAATATTTTCGTTTGATTCCAAATTAATCATAATACATACCGAAAAATTAATTTTGAAAATTATAATATAAAACTATACGGTTTTCACTTTTATAATATAATATAATATAAGTTCAAATATTATTTTTCCGGTACAATTAATGAAAATATTATTTTTTTTCACTTTTATAATATAAATTGTATTGGAAAAATAAAATTTGAACTTATATTATAGAAGTAAAATCTTATATTTTTATAATATAATTTTTAAAATTATTTTTCGGTATGAATTAGGATTAATTGGAGTCAACTAACATATTAAATTGTAGGAAAAATATTAAATTGAATGAAAAATATTAAATTAAAGGGAAAATATTATATAGGGGGTATGTCGTAACACTTTAAATAGATGAGGGGTTAAGTCTTAAACTTAATAGGTTAGGGGGTAATGTATCAATTGTAGTAAAGTTCAGGGGGTTTGATCAATTTTATCCTTCAAATAATATAATGCAAAAATCTTCGATAATTGTATAGATATTAAATCTCACGAGCTAATGAGACTTCATGAGTATGTTCGTGCCGAACCAGACTCACCTCGTTAATAGAAAGAGCTTTATTTGTTAAGTTTGAGCTCGACTCGAATACCTTATCGAGCGAGTCGAGCTCAAACCTTAGCGAGCCAAACTAGCTGAAGCCCTCATTAAATTAAGCTCAGCTCGCATAACATCGCTAGTAAAAACCCAAAAGCCATTTATTTTTACCATTTTTCTTTACATTGGATTCCAAATGATTAACTAATGTGGTGCACGTGGATGAAGAGTTCATGAAGAAATTGACACATCCAAAGATTATGCAGAAGTGTCAAATTTCGACAAAAGCATAGTGTTTTTCATGCACGATCAGTGTTCTAAGTCAAAGTCATTGTTTCGCCATGATGTACAATGGATTTCGGCGATCCGATGTCATCTGGAGGGCTAATTAAAACTGCATTTTTATAAATTTTGGGGTCTTTTTGCAAATTTTAATAGTTATTTTAATAGTTGTTAAATTTCATTTTTTATTAGGTTTCCTTTTCCTTTTCACACAACTTATATTTCTAGTATTTAAATACCCTGCTAGACATTATTTACGTTCAATTTTTTAGTTTATAATAAAAATCGAGGTTTCCTCATATCTGTGTCAATTATTGATATTCTATCGAATCAACGATTATTGATAATATTTCGTCCTGTTAACCACGTACGCTGAAACATTAATTAAATATTAATTTCAATCCCAAATCCTTATTATATGAATATGAGTGGTACATAAAATAGTTTTTTTTTTTTTTTTCACATTTTAGTGTATTATTTTGTAGGGATAATAATATGCCCAATCAAATTAAGCAATTTTTTTTTCTTTTTAGAATATTACTACTTCCAAAACTAAGTATCTTGGCGTTTTGCTTTTTGATTCCAACCATCTAACTAAAATTATCCAATCCGAAATTATTTTGAAGAGAATCTTGTTACGAGCATTTAGAGACATCTTTTTCTTATTTTTCAACGATGCTTGTTTTGTAATTTCATGCATCAATTTTATCTAATACGCATTACGCACCGACGTGTCACAAATTCAAACATCACTATCTGAAGCATCGTGGAAGAGTATAAGCAATGCTCCGAAAAAGTACAACGTTCAAAACCAACAAATATCATCAAGACCGAAACAAATTCGATCAAAAGATTTTAATTTTAATCATAAATTATTTTAAACTACTAATTATAAAATATTTAACAAAATTGTCAACTTTCATTATAATTTAACAAAATATCTTCTTCCTGCTTGCTGTTATAGTAACCCTCTAATATATAGTAGCACGGTAGGAGTATCGTATTTTAATCAAAGTTGATTTTCATCTACAAACAGAATGATTTTCATTACAGAAGCTCACATTTTGGTCCTTAATTAGGTCCTAGTTTGTTAAACTCATCATAATTAATTAAGAGTAGGCAGCACCGGGTACATGAACCAAAAATCATTACAATTTGGCTAAAAAAGAAAAATGAAACTCTTTTGGAGTGGAGCCAAGCAAAGTGATGGCTACTTGTGCATTTTTGTACTATTAAACAAAGTAAAGCCTGGGGACTCTGGAGGCTCCTAAAAAACGGCTAATATCCCAAGAAGCTAAATAAAATTCAATGCTCCCATGTGTTTCATTTCCCAATTTGCACCTTCAATTGAATTACCAACCACCAGTACTACTTGTGTTGTATATTGTTCCAGAAAAAAAACCAGTGTTAGTACACTGATCTACCATTTCGTTTTTTCCACTGTAGTAATATTGATTTGTCCTTTTGTATTGTGTTTGTTTTGTTCCAAGATTGGTTTTTAGTCTTACTTTTGCTTAGCTGCAACCAACTTTACCTTTTCCCCATAAAAACTTGCATTTCTTCTTCTCTTTTCTCTACACTCCTCACTGTCAAACCTTTCACACACTCCTCACTTCTTCTCACTCTGGAAAAAGGGGCACCATTGTACATCTCCAAGCTGCTCTTCTCCAAGACAAAGGTAATAACCTCCAAGAACACTACCTTTTTTTCATTTTCTTGAGAAAAAAATGTTAGCTTTACTGCTTTTCTTGTTGAGCAATTGTGTTGTTGTGAGTTCTTTGAATGAGGAAGGGTTAGCTCTGTTATCATTCAAGCAATCTATTGCACAAGACCCTGATGGGTCACTTAATAACTGGAACTATTCTGATCAAACCCCTTGTTTATGGAATGGCATAACATGCAAAGAACAAAAAGTTGTTTCTGTTAGTATTCCTAGGAAGAAACTCTCTGGTTTGCTTTCTCCTTCTCTTGGGTCTTTAACTGAGCTTAGGCATGTCAATTTGAGGAATAATATGTTTGTTGGTACTTTGTCTCCTGAGTTGTTTAAGGCTCAGGGTTTACAAAGTTTGGTGCTTTATGGTAATTCGTTTTCTGGGTCTTTGCCATCTGAGATTGGGAATCTTCAGTACCTACAAGCTTTAGATTTGTCACAGAATTTCTTTAATGGGTCCTTGCCTAGCTCATTAACTCAGTGCACTAGGTTGAGGAGTCTTGATCTTAGCCAGAACAATTTTACTGGTTCTTTGCCTAATGGGCTGGGGGAAAACTTGGTCTTGTTGGAGAAACTAGACCTTGCTCACAATGGGTTTGGTGGTTCTATCCCCAGTGACTTAGGTCAGTTGTCCAATTTGCAAGGAACTCTAGACTTGTCTCATAATATGTTCAATGGTTCTATCCCAGCTAGTCTTGGTAATCTTCCAGAAAAGGTTTACATTGACCTTACTCATAATGCACTAACCGGCTCGATTCCTCAAAGTGGCGCTTTGATAAATCGAGGACCAACTGCTTTCATTGGGAATCCTGGTCTCTGCGGTCCTCCGTTGAAAAATCTTTGTTCGTCTGATAGCGAGGCAAGTTCGCCTGCCTCGTTTCCGTACCTGCCTACTAATAACCCTCCTCAGAGTGGACAGTTTGTTGGGAAAAGTGGGAGGGGGCTGAGTAAAGCGGGCGTGATTGCTATTGTTGTAGGCGATGTGATTGGAATCTGTGTTATTGGATTGGTCTTCTCGTACTGTTACTCGAGGATTTGTTCTTGTGGCAAGATGAAGGATGGACATGGCTATGGTGTAGAGAAGGGAGGTAAAGGAGGGAAAGAATGTTTGTGCTTCCGGAAGGATGAGTCGGAGACTTTATCAGAAAATATAGAGCAGTATGATCTCATACCGTTGGACTCACACTTGGCTTTTGATCTTGATGAACTCTTGAAGGCCTCTGCTTTTGTGCTTGGTAAGAGTGGTATTGGAATTGTGTACAAAGTTGTGCTTGAGGATGGGCTTACCTTGGCGGTAAGGAGATTAGGCGAAGGGGGTTCTCAGAGGTTTAAAGAGTTCCAGACTGAAGTAGAAGCTATTGGTAAGCTCAGACATCCGAATGTAGTTGCACTTAAAGCTTACTATTGGTCAGTCGACGAGAAGCTCTTGATATATGACTTTTTGCCGAATGGGAATCTTACATCTGCAATCCATGGTGAGTGTTTTCAGATACTTATAGCAACTTTATATCATTTATTATCCTTGTAATGTGATTGCCATCCTTTTATTTTCGTTCTTAATTGAGATAATAATACAAATGCCTGTCTTATTTTCATAGCATAGAGTTGGATCCCTTGTCCTTCAGCCTTGTGATCTGTGATTTTGTGGAGCAAAAGCTTCCAAAAATTTAAGTGCTTCTATATATAGTTTCTGATGACATTAGGAGATTCCATGTGATAAAAATACCGCAAGGATCTTGTGCAAGTTTTGCATGTAAACACTTATGGTTTTCTGTTATTTGTCACATCTTTAATTTTGTTCTGGTTTGTGCTTTTTTGTGTTTTCTTTCGTTATCAGGAAAGCCAGGACTGGTGACATTTACGCCTCTCTCATGGTCCCTGAGACTGAAAATAATGAAAGGAGTCGCAAAAGGCTTGGTTTATCTCCACGAATACAGTCCCAAAAAGTATGTCCATGGAGATTTGAAACCTTCCAATATATTGCTTGGACATGACATGGAGCCCAAAATTTCAGATTTTGGCCTTGGCCGCCTCGCCAACATAGCTGGTGGGTCCCCAACCGTACAATCTAGTCGAATGTTCTCTGAGAAGCCACAGCAAAAGGGGCAGGGCAGCACGGCTTCTGAAGTTGCTACATTCTCTTCAGCTGCAACTTTTGTGTCCCACTATCAAGCCCCTGAGGCACTGAAAGTTGTAAAACCATCACAAAAATGGGACGTCTACTCTTACGGAGTGATCCTACTAGAAATGATTACAGGGAGATCACCATTAGTCCTACTTGGGAACGCGGAAATGGATCTTGTGCAGTGGATGCAGCTTTGCATCGAAGAAAAGAAGCCACTTTCTGAAGTGTTGGATCCACAGTTAGGTGAAGATGCCGATAAGGAAGAAGAGATGATTGCTGTCCTGAAGATTGCAATGGCATGCACGCATAGCAGCCCCGAAAGGAGACCATCGATGAGGCATGTCTCCGAAACGTTGGACAGAATTCCTGTTTCATAAAAAGCGCTGAGTATTCCCTCGTTACGGAGAAGTAACATGGCAGTATTCTTGGCGGCATTGCAGAGATTAATGCAGATGAGTGTATTCTAGAAAATCACTGAGGATTAGAAGGTGTTTGGTTCTGTGTGTACATTATCGACTCTTGAGCATGTTTTTATTAGAGACCTTTTGATGTTTCTGTTTGTTATTTTGTTCATCTAGTATTGTCCAATTTCTGTTCATCTAATCTTTCTTTGTTTTGGGGTGTTGTCATTATTCAAGAGTAAGTCGCTAGCGCTAAAGATTAAAATAGATCGACTATAGATTATCAACGAGAACATGGTATCTCTAAGTAAAAATATACAGTAGTAAGTGTTTTTATTAATAATGTATACGCCACTCTTTATTCAATAATATACAATTTTTAACTCATGCTGCTCACTCACTTGTAGGCTAAATAATTATTCTGACATGATTGTGAACTATGGATGATGGAATTTTGTTCTTAATTTAGTGTATTTAAGTAGTGACAGGGAAATCATGGTCCCATTATTAAAGAATTCTTGGTTAGTTGCTGGTTGTCCTTTTTGATGAAAGGAATATGAGATCAGTACGAAGAATCGATGATACCTAATAACAAGCATAAAACCAATTTTTATTTTTATTTTCTTAAAAAAAAAAAAAGCAAACCAAAATTTCATTCTTTTTTTTAGAAAGAAAATTTCATACATTCAAACGAGATGATTTACAGCTTGTCGGTTATCTGAGATTGTGACGAGTTGGAATACTGGCCTATTATTCAGGTCACAATCAAACCACCTAGGAGTCTAGGACAATTGTTCCATATCTTAGTGCTAGTCCTACGTGCAGAGTTACAAGACATGTTAGACATGGAGGAAACTATCCTATCATTTTGTAAGACAACCAGGCCACTGCCAGTTTTGATAAATATCTGCGGATTGGTAAATTTTACGATATACAAAAATAAGTTGCCATTGCTGTAGTATGCATAGATGACTTCGCTAGTCCAGTAGATGTCAATGCTTCCATGTCGGCAGGGGCGGAACCAGGAATTATTATTAGGGGGGCGAACATCATTTTTTGAAAATTCGGGGGCGTAAAGTTGAAAAATCATAAAAAATTCCTTTAAAATTTTAAAATTATTGAAAAATCGTATATTCCTTCTAAACATTTTTTTTGGGGGGGGGGGGGGCGCCGGACCCCTGGTTCCGCCCCTGCATGTCGGTGTCATATTCCTGTTCAAATAGTTAATCACGTAAGTAAAATTCAACTGTATTTCAAGAGATGCAATACCAATTTGCAAAACATATGTAAGTCTATGAAGTAACGCATATGGTTTGGCTAAAATTCCAACAATCCCCACATGAAAGAGAATTGATGCTCACAGCACTACGTGGTGCTCCAGCTTGACTTCCCAACGGAAACATTATTGCATCAGGGTAGATAGCTTTTGGCATTGAATCATCCCTAGTAGAATACCATCAGACTTACTTGCCACACGGTGAACGTGATGTCTTGAACCGGTCGGCGTTTTGTGTAAGCCAAGACAATGATATCAACACAATAACATTCCCTTATTGTTTCGTTCCGTGTTGTTTGTCCATTAAAGGCCCTGGACACGCTTGGATTCCTAAGTGTTTCGGTCGAAGCAGCCACACTTCACACTTAAATAGGTGATCACGTTCTAAGAGCATTCTGCCTCATAATGCTCCGCTCGGAAGCTAAAGAGATTCCAGATTCAAGGAATCTCTTAAAAGATCATTAAGAGTTTAAAAACTCAACCTCCACCCGATGCAATAATGTTTCCGTTGGGAATTCAAGCTGGAGCACCACGTAGTGTTGTGAGCATCAATTCTCTTTCATGTGGGGATTGTTGGAATTTTAGCCAAACCATGGATGGTATGTCTATGACTATGCACAATTACCCAAGAGGCGTCTCGGACGTTATAAATGGAGTTTTCTTGACCGTGAATAATCTACTAAAATAGTATAATTCACTCGACATTTGTTACTAAAATTCCGTAGTGAAAGAGTAATTAATGCTCAGAGTGTGTTGGTTGATGTGCTAGTTGCGGAAGATTAAAAGTTGGAAGTAGCTAAAATTAAGAAGGAAAAAGCAAAATATTAAAAATAATATTTTGGGAATATTACATCTTCCTCCCTCACTGGAGCCTCTAATCACATATGTTCCCTCCTTAGTTCAACAATTACATATGGATCCAAATTTCAACAATTCAGTTGACTGACTTAGTCATATTTGAGAACCAAACATGCCTTAGTCTTTTTTCTATTTTCTTTTCCTTTTCTTCTCTTTTTCTTTTTTCTTTTCTTTTCATTTTTTTTATTTTCTTTATTTCTTCTCCAAACCTCCGGTATTGGAATCCGATCTCCGGTCGAAGCTTGTAGCAAGCTCTGATCGGAGCAGCAGCAAGCTCCGATCTGGAGCTTGCAGTAAGCTCCGGCCGGAGCTGCTGCTCCAGATCGGAGACAGCTCTGTCTCCGATCTGGAGGTTGGCCGGAATCCGGTACCTTTGAAGAAAAAGAAGATGAAAAAAAAAATTAAAAAAAATTAAAATTTGGGACTTGTTTTGAATTTTAAATTTGTGGGGGTTTACTTTACAATAATATTTGAGACCTTTTTACAATTTAAATAAGTTATGTGGGTTTATTTTATATTGAATAGTGTTAATATTGTGGAATAGAAAATATTTGAGGCAAATGTGTAATAAACATAAATTTAAGTTGTTTGGGCTTTATTGAAATCTGATAATTATGCATGGGCAAAATTGTACTTTCCAGACTTTAATTCGGGAAAAGTCAAGATCGTGGGCCTATATGTAATTGTTTCAATCTAACAGGGAAAGTTATGTAGTTGTTGATTAAGGAGGTAAAATCAGTAATTGAAGAATCTAACAGGGGGTCTGGATGTAATTCGCCCTAATATTTTGTTATGTGTTTATTTCAATTAACACTCTTGGATAAGGGTGGAATAGTTGAAAAGATGTAAAAATAATAAGTGGTTAAAGTTGACACAAAACATTTGTTGAACTTGCAACCTCTCATGAGAATGCTAGAGGCTTTTCCACTGGACCATTGTTTCTTTTGGTGAAAAGTTGTGTTGCAACATCAATAGATGGATTCTGGAGCGAGAAGTTACATGTTCAAGAGTTGCACCTCTTCACTTGCAACCTTTCAAAACTATACATAAAACCCCATGTATTGGATTGAAAAATGAGCAATTCGAAATTGCACACAAGTATCCTAAAGTTTCTTCCTTCTTCTCTCATTTCTAAAATGCTTGTCTACCATATTGAAGTAGTCCAAGAGAGTCTTGTATTTCGAGTGCTAGTATACAGAATCACCTGCAATTGTATCTTGGGAGACGATTCGCTTGAACTGTGTGCACCGTAGCAGGGCGAATTATGTATTAAAGAGAGAGGGTCATCCCTCGACTCTGCAGATTTTGTTAATTCGTTCAATTTTTAGTTTATACAATTTGATACATCCCTGTTTGCTCCCAAATTTTTCAACAATTTCCTGTTTATACAATTCGATACATCCCTGTTTCCTCCCAAATTTTCCAACAATTACCCCACCCACACAACCAGCTAGACCCCGATTATGAATGTAGTTTCCATCTGTATTCAAGACCGGAACTGTGTTTCCATCTCCTAGCATGCCAGTGACACCAAACTGTGTGAACTTGTTTTTGTAAAGTACATGGGAAAGCAAGCAAAGACTGCTTCTTAAGAGTAAGTGCGTGAAAATAAACATCCTCCAAAGTACTTGGTTGATGCTGAAAAAGGAAAAAAGGAAAGCATTCCATGACAAACATAAAGGTTTCCAAATTACTACTCCCTCCATTTTTATTTATACTGTGATTTTAACATTTTGAATTTTTCATTAAATATAAGTAGTTTTAGATTTTATTAGATTATTTTATTCTTTTTTATGTACTCTCTCCTTACTTTTAGTAGTATTAAATGTGTATCATTTCATTTTTCTCTCTATCTCTTCCTTATTAAAACAATAAAAGCTACATAGATTTTATAACATTAATTAGTGAAATAATAAAATAAAGAAAATCAATCATTTCCGGAATATGTGTGAAAACACCTAAAACTACTTATAATTAAAAATGGAGAGAGTAATGAGTAGTAATATATGCACTCGTGTTTGGTTCTTTATTTACATGAACATGTTGGTGAACTGCCGGTCAAACTGGAACACGAACATAACATTTGCTTAAACTTTTCACGAAAGCTCAGTTTGTGTACACCCCGTAACCAAACACAACATTATACCTCTAGGCTCTATCCATTTGACATCCGTTTAGTCGAAATTTTAAAATTTAGGCGCAACACACGAATTTGAGAACAGTCTAAGTCCTCTCGTTTTCTTCTCCTCTTGGCTGATTATTCAACAGAAAGGTTGGCTTATTTGGTTGATTTGTATTGTAGCTTGTCATTTTTCATATTATTAAAACTGGTATATATATATAGCTCGAGCCCACGATATAAATTTAACCCGCGAATCATGCAACTAATTTAGATGGACACGAAAGAGACAAGTCTTTGGAGTATCAGCATTGAAAAGTCATAAATTGATCATTTAGGGATTATGGGATATATATCTATCTAAAGTGGCTATGGCACCTGACCCGAGGGAAATTGAAATGAAATACTATATTGGTATTGATATTTTTCACATGCATATAAATGATATATACTTCCTCCATTTCTTTAGTTAATTCATAAGAGTACTGTTCATCGCGATCTTTGATCACGTATAACTTTTAAATTAAACTGTATCAATATAAATTAAAAGTTAATTATGAAAATATGTTTCATTTAATTTCATAATATAATTTTATTATATTTTTATCTAATGTAATTTAGAAGTTATACGTGGTCAAAGGACGCGATGAATAATTACCTTAGGAAGGTATTAATGAAATGGAGGTAGTATGTCTTTAACATCAAATCTATCTATTCTACTCCTACTACTCCTTTACTACCTTACTAGTACATCGCCACGGTATGATATAATTCTTATCTTATATTTATTAAAGAAAAGATTATTCAAAGATAATCGTAAAAAAATATTTAAGTAAAGTAAAGTATTATAATGAAGTAATCGAGTTAAAAGTAGAAAATTCATAATCAATGTATAGCAAAGGAAATACAAAGGAGCATTCATCGCAACTTCCAAAGGACTTCTTTGTACACTACATTAGTGGTAGTGTCGGTGGGTTTACCATCTTGATCAAGTATTAGAACCTTCAACCCTTTCTTGCTAGTAACTCTAGAAAACGCAACATAGAGCTGACCATGACTAAAAACTGGATTAGGAAGATAGAGGCCAACATTACCCAAAGATTGTCCTTGACTCTTGTTGATAGACATTGCGTAGCAGATAACAATAGGAAACTGTCGGCGCTAGAATCGTATTGGAAACTTGGTGTGGTCAGAAGGTGAAAGAACCATCCGCAGTATGTAAACTCTAATGCCGGCATACTTCCCATGAATTACTTTCGCCTGTATAATCTTTTCACCAAGATCCGTCACCACCAACCGAGTTCCATTACAAAGTTCAGCCGCCGGGTCGATGTTACGCAAGAGCATAACGGGGCAACCAACCTTCAATCGGATCAAGTGGTTTGGCAGCCCAGAAGTTCTGATTGTATTTAGAAATTCAACCGAATAAACATCCTCTCGATTGACAACATCATCCTCATCCGGGCATATATTATCGGAACTCATATACTCAACTGCATCACCCGGCAACAACTCCATGACGTAGTTATTAATCTGTTCTACTACCTCATTTGTCGGCGCCAGTATAGCCCTATCTTGAAAATAAGCTCCATCTCCAACATGATCCAAAAGAGATGGATATGTAGATTTCACCATTGCGGCTATAGGATCATCCGGAGCTTCAAGAATGAGTATATCCTTTGGCAATTTGAAATCAACCTCACCATCGTTATCGCCCCCTTCCACACCATCTCCGACACGCAACAACCAATCAGCAAACTCCTTTATATTAGCAACTTCCTCAGCTGAACTTCTAGACTACAACAATAAACATAAACACTAAGAAACTAAATACAACAGAACACAAATGATAATGAAGTACAAATTATATACTAACCTACAATCGCATGTTCTTCGTGAGATTCAACACCTTGCAATATCTCCATATACGGTTAGAAGAACATAGTGTTGCATGGACAATATCATGCCTGCTACCCTTGGGTACAACGGGCAAAATCTGACGGAAATCACCACCAAACACAATAACCTTTCCACCAAACGGTTTAGCGTTCGTCAAACCATCCGGGCCTCTAATAACGTCCCTCAAACTCCAATCAAGAGCCTCAAAACAAAACTTATTTATCATGGGAGCTTCATCCCATATGATCAACTTGCAGCGTTTTATCAACGCGGTCAACTTGCTGGTCGGAGTTATTCGGCTTCACATGGTCGTCTCATCAACCTCTATAGGTATACTAAATCTAGAATGCGCAATACGACCCCGAGGAAGGAGAAGAGAGGCAATGCCACTCGAAGCAACTGGAAGGACAATATCACCTCGACCACGAATAGCTGAGCATAATGTTCTCCAGAGGAACGTCTTGCCCGTACCACCATAACCATAGACGAAAAACACACCACCTGTTTCTGATTCAATAGCATCCATGATCATTTGATAATTATTCTTCTGTTCGTCCGTCAAACACGGATACAACTTGGCATGCTCAACTTGCAATTCATGCAAATCATATGTCATCTCTCTGGCAATTAACTTGTTCAATCCATCACCAACGACAACATTATCCGGAAGTTTCATACCTTCATATTGATCCAAACTGAACCCATTCTTCTTCAGGATGTCCTGAATTGCAGAAAGAGCAAGTTGTTTCGTTTGTTCTTCACTCAGTTGCAAATCTACATTGTATGACGTGTTAATAATAATTAAAAAAAACATCAAGTAAAACCGATAAAATATCTCACACCACATACGTACCTGGATTGTTAAACTGATTCTGCATACGGATGATTATATCATCCGATAAATACATCCAAGTGTTCTCCCAAACATGCTTTGGTCTAGACGTACTATTAGACATAAGAAGCATGAAAAACAACTGACGAAGGTAGTAACCCCCACCCCAAAAGAATGCCTCCTTAATGCCATCAATATACTCAGCATCATCATCAAGCAGCCCTAGTGCGTAGCAAGCGTCACGGTACGTTTCATAGACAACACCATTCACCGTTCTCAAATCTTCAAAGAAGGTAGCACCCCTTATGTGATTCAGCATTACTCTGAGATGGTATAAAACACCAGTACCAGGGGGAACATGATAAATCCTACCAATCTTCCTCCTTGATTGTTGTCTATCCTTCCACCTGCGCTCAGGAACACTGTACACGTAATGTTGTGGAAACTCCGCAAGGAATTTTGAATGTGCCTGAGGGTGTTTTTTATTGAAATCCATCCAAGCATGGAATTTTGAATGTGCAACAATTTGTTTCTCTTTCAAATCCGGAATGTAGTCACCGTCTTTGAAACACATTGTCTGCTCACCTTCCAAGTGGAATGGCAAACGCTCTACGGGAGGATCTCGATAGTGAATGGGATATCCCAACAAACGCCATACTGCTTCGCAAGCAGATATATAACGGCAATCCACATAATCCTTAACCTCATTCTCAACCATAATCTTTGCACCGCACCTGTCAACACCCTTATTAACATACTTGAAGAGATACTTGATTGAGTTCGTTGAGTTGCACCTCTCAACATTAATATGGGCTTGATATTTCATCAATAAGTAAGGATTGTACGGGACAATGTACCTGTAAATTTAGATCACGAATCACTGATCCAACTATATAAACATATGATAAAAAAAAATATTAATATAAAGTAACGTAGATTTACCTATTGTCCACTTCAATACCATTCTTAATTATTGTGGCACCAGTATCCCGCCTCCTGTAAACGGGATATCCATTATCATCAAATGTCGTTCTTTGATTAAACGACTTGGGAAATTTCTTTGTGCATTTCCTCTTGTCTCTATCCATGCATGGAGAATTCTGGTTCAGCACACCACATGGTCCGTGTACCATGTACTCCGATACGGCCTTATACAAATCCGAATTAAGTTCCTTGTCCGGTATCTCCGCACAAATAACATTATCAATTTCACTCACATCCAAGGACCTATCATTCATGTCTATCCACAGTAGAATATGGGCATGTGGTAAACCACGCTTCTGAAACTCAACCGTGTAGACAACTGCAAATGATAGGAAAATGATATATGTTATTAATACACATAACACATATATAAACTGTTCCATTAATGTTCCCATAAAAATATATAAACAAAATGGTACATGCTATTGCCTTTCCAAATATATTTTCAGTCTTCAAGTCCTTAATTAGCTGATCCAACTTCATCTTGAAAACACGACATACTATATCCGGCCGGTCTTCTGGTCTCAGTCCCCTTGCTTGAACAAAGCGTGTAATCTCAGGCCATTTAGGATTACACGTGAACGTAATAAACAATTCAGGATACTTCAAGCTTTTGCATATTGCCATGGTGTCTTGAAAATTCTGAACCATATACCTAGGACCACCGAAAAATGTCGAAGGCAACACCAACCGTTTACCTATCATCGAAGCCTCATCAGTCGGATCAATGTCTCATCTTCGAATAGCATCCTCAATCGACTTATACTTATCTGCCCTCAATAATTTTTGATTTCTTGTAATGGAAGATAATCGATGGGACTCCATCATCATGTATCCATCAACCAAGAATTGTTGGTATAGCTTCCTACCCATAAGAATTGTTTGAGCATCGTCTTCACGGTCAAACATCCTATAGCACAAAAATCCTTAGGGGTTATATGCTCTCTCTTAATTGTACTACGATCATGAAGCTTGATCTCCGTATGATATCCATCTTCTCCGTAAGGAAACAATAAAGGATATTGTAATGGAAGATATTTAGCATGCATTTCTGATATACGCTTCAGATTATTATCACGTTCTTCAAGAATTATATCAGGGGTTCCATTTCCATCTCGTCATTACCTGAAATCGTATTAACAGCTTGTGAATATCAAAATTTAAATTGACACTCTATGTACATATTGTGATTTTCCAGTACGAAACAAAAAAGCCGTAATAAATCATATATATTCAAGGATGGTCAAACAAAAGAATCTCATACCAACAATGAGTGCAACAACTTCATTACATGTCGGTAGATCATACATCCTCCCATCACGTGTTCTCTTACCAATGAGCCTTAATCGCACATTACTATTATCATCGACCTTGAATCGTTCGGCAGCCATACGAAAACTCTTAGCCAGGATGTTATGTTCATCTAACATTTCCTTAAGGTCGGATACAACAGAATCAATCGCCCGAGATTTACGATCCTTACTACACAATCAAAAAGAATAAAATTGCTGCTCAATGAGTGAAACAAATGAGATAAGTCATACTACCAAGAAATAAAATAAACTAAAATAATAAATTGGCTAATTGCAATGACAAATAAATTTACCTTTGGACACTAATTCTATCTTGCACCTCATCCTCACCGCAATGCATGTATAACTGTGCAAACTTGGGTGATTCTCCTTCTGGCGGCAACAAACTACCCGCCAAATGATAATTACTTTCGCCAAGGCGATATGTATACGGACCACGCCCATCATTGACCGACGTATCTTGATGCCCAGCCATAGAAGTAAAAGCAAACATCATGTTGTAATCACGGTTGTTGTCAATAAAATTTTGACTATCCACGTACCTTCCATGTAAAAGATCATCTAGCAGCCTAGGAGGAGGTCGTACGCGCGGCAACTGAACATTACCACGGTTGCAACATAGACTGAATTCAGGATTTCCATTAGATGAATTTTTCACCTTTTCAGCAAACCACATTAGAGCACCACAAAATGGACACTTATATGTTGGATCACCCAAATCCTCATACGCTGAATGCATGATAAGAACAATTTATAAATATACTAAAACGTGAATAAGCATTATGAAAATGAAACATATTAGAGTGCATATCTTTACCAACAACATCAACACCAATAGTCCGTCTAGCAATCAACTCATTCTTCTTTCTATTGCGAACCATTGCTACTTTACGTTTTTCCCTTGCAACAGCAGCAGAAGAAGACTCTGGAATGTCTAGCGATACACCTCTAATCAACTTAATTGTATATTTATCAAGAAGCATATCTATTCGTAAATTATATATCTCCAAACAATATTTTATCTCAACCGGTGCAGTAATACCTACAATATAAAAATATCAATGAGACCAAATTTAAAAGATTAAACGCAACATGCTAATACAAAATAATTTGGCTTACCGTATTGAAGATTAGGCTCACTATAAGAAATGAGCTGGTTCGGACGTGATGTCTGATGAACTGGAATTTGTCAGATTCAATTAATCAAATAAATTTATTTTTAGCCAAAGGCAATTCACAACTACAACGAAAACCGTAGTGTAGCAGTAAAATAACCTCGAGTGTCGATCTCTAAGGACTATAACTAGCTTTATCTAATTTAACTTAAACTATAAAATCAACAGACGACTTAGCACATATTTTTCTTATCAAGATAATGGAAGTTAGTGATAGTATGATCATTCAAAGCATAGCAGGTTAATAATCATGCATGAAGTACCCGATCGTTTTGCATAGAAATCTAAGATCATGAATTGCCCAATGTGTTCCGTTCAATTCAACACTACGAAGATAGAGGGCTTAGATAGATCAAAGAAATAAAGCAATAACTCAAAGTCTGATTCGCATTACCGCCATCATGCATAATTAAGAACCCTCGCTAAGAAATCACATACTATCACCAACGATAGATTTAGCTACTCATAGATGTCATGCAATCAACAGAAATCAAAGCAAGATTGAATGAAAACATGTTGAAAGATATAAATATAAATAGAAAAATTGTCTCCTATGCTAAGAATTCCCAGAACATGCTCTGGAGAATTCCTACCTAAAACTAATGAGAAAGGTATGAAAAAAGGTCTGAGAAAGTATCAAAAAACGTAGAGAAACTGCAACTATATATAGGAGTTCGGAACGCGTGGGGCGAGTCGCCCCACACACCGGGCGAACCACCTAGTGTGGGGCGAACCGCCCCACATCCCGGGCGAACCGCCCGGGAGCTCCAGTCGGCGAGGGACGCGTTTTTGGATTTCTTTTCCTTTTCGGACTCGGATTTTGCCTTCTAGTGACTTTTAAGCCTTGAAACTCGACCCCTAGACTTCAAATCCCATCCGGAATCTTCTAGATACTCCAAAAATGTCCTCGGAACACCGATTCTTCGTTCTCTTCAATATAATTGCCCGGAAAATCACGTTTTTCACCTAAAACCTGAAAAATGCAAACTAAAGGGAAACTTGACACTATTCTAATAAAATGTACTATAATATAGCTAAATTAACATAGAGGATAGCAAAATAGGTGAAAAAAGACTCGAATGAAGGTGTAAAATACACGTTCATCAAACTCCCCAAACCGAACCTTTGCTTGTCCTCAAGCAACTAAGCTAGACTCTAATGCAAAAAACAATGCAACACAAAAAATGGAGTCTCATGCCAAATGAAATGAACTAATCTATTGAATCTATCAAAAAACTTATGAACAAAAACCATACAAATCATAACATGGATATTGGTTGAAGAATGTCTTGATTGACTCATACACATTCACATATGCACTTATGTCAAACAAGATAGTCTCTCGTAACATTCTCTACCTGGACCTAGTCAGTGACGACGTAATGAAACATGTTAAAATACGAATGGTTGTCCCGTGCCTATGAAACTGAGGACTTACTGTTGTTCACCAAGTTAAGACTTTTCCTCAAAGAGGTCGAACCAATACTGACTCTCATCAAACGAAGGAGGGTTCCCTAAAAAAGATAACACTCCCCTATTCTACCCATCTCTCAAGCAAAGCCTTAAACTATTCACCACTTCCTGAATGGCAGGACGAGGGTGGTCTAGAACAGATGACACTCAAACAAACAAAAGACAAAAAATTACAACTCGATTACGAACATTACAAGAATTGAAAAATGAGACAAACACTTTGCTAAACTGCTTTTTGGCCTTTTTTGGACCCTTCCTTGCTTTTTTGGGGTCTTTTCTTTTTTTTCTTCTTTTTTTTCTTTTCCAGATCTTTTTCTTTTTTTCTGGATTTTTTTTTTCGATTTTGTTTTTTTTAGCCAGCAGTAGCACAACGAAAAAGAAATTATAATGACACACAAACGACCTCCCCAAACCTATTCGAAAGAATAGGTTGGAGTACAAACTTTACGAAAAAGGAAAATAGACTCACAACACACAAAAATCGAAAACAAGTCTAACGATAGCGTAACCCCCTCCCCAAACCTATTCGGAAGAATAGGTTATAAACAAAGGATCACACAACCTCACACTACCTCCTTCCTAGGCATTTAGCAATCTCAAAGCATGGTGAAGACTTGTTGCCTCTTAGGTACATAATTACTCGGGAAAACAACCATAAGACCCTAACATGCATCATCCTATTATAAAGGCCTTCGTGAACCGCAGTAGAGAAAACACCACTAAGTGATGTCGAGACTACCAAGCTTAACTAAGTGCAATGCATAAATGTGACAAGCCAAGCGAGAAAAACCTCAAATAAATTCATAGAGATGAAGCATATGATTAAAGGCATAGTTAGTTGATCTACCCAATAAAAAATTTCAAACAATTCGGCAATAAACTCCATATAAAACATGCAAGACTATCCTAGGATGAATGTAGTGAATGCAACCTAAAAAATCTATGAAAGCAGTAAACGTGCAAATGCAAATGCAGACGGATAAAACATGCAAGGTACTATACTTATCCTACCAATACCAAGCTCCAAGCTAACAACACTAGATCACTTAAATCCCATCCCCCCTCATGAAATTAACGCTAGTCCCTAGCAGTAAGAAAATGAGGAAATAAGATGTGATACTAGATGTTACCCCATGGTTTGGCCTCGGTCGACTGAGTTTGCTGCTTGTGAGTTATTGGGCCTGCTCTGGGAGCTTTATAGGGTTTCATCAGGTCTTCTGGTAGGCGTGGTAGTTTCAATTATAGTCCGGATAGGAACAACTCCTCCATTAGTACTATCATTGCCCGTATGGCCTTCATTGTCACTACTGTCACGCACATCCTCACTAGTAGAGTTGCAGTGTCGGGTAGAATCCTCAAGATTAGCCGCCGCTGTTATGGAATCCTCCATCCTGTAGCCCTCCAATACTTCATAGTAATCATACGGGAATGCTCATTTCCCTTGGCATGGTTCCTACAAACAACAGTTAGTACCTCGTATGACACAAAACTAACTCATGCATATGCTAGTGTAAGAACAAAACACACAAGTGATAAAATCAACAATCGAGCTCCCCAAACCTTTAATGTCTAGCCTAGCTTCTTCATCATGCAACATACCAATGTAACTACTACATGCAATACATCACATTATGCTCTTACTAGACAACCAACATCCTAGATAACAAGGCTCAATTCATACCATAGTAGCGAAAAATTCTAGCATCATAAATCCTCATACTCAACAATTAAGCATTCTATCATCAAATCCACCATCATCACACCAATAAACACAATCATAAGCATGAAATCAAAGATAAAGACATATTGCATAACAAGATATATCATCTAGTAGCAAAATTCCCAAATCAACAATCCAAGCATAATTGAGCATTCAATTGATAGTAAATAACGCTTCTAATCACACAAACAACCTACCCATGCATCAAATAAGCATAATTGAAGCTCAAATTAGAAAACCCCCAAATTCGAAAATTAGGGTTCATAAGAAGATACCTCAGATCTGAAAATCTAATGCATTAGGACGAAATCTGTTCGGATGAAAAGATAGATCACGTAATAGGCTTCGATTGAAGCTAAAGAACACTAAATTTGGTGAATAAATGAAGAAGTTATAAAGTTTTGAATGTATTTTCGCAATTTCCGGTTTTTGAGGAGGAAGAATGATGAAGATATGAAGAAAATGAGGTACAGAGGGGAGATCCGCGTTTTTCATCTACTGGGACTGTGGGGCGATTCGCCCCTGGTGAGGGGCGAGTCGCCCCCCATGGGGGGCGATTCGCCCCCTGCTCCCCGATGTGGGGAGACGGTCCTTTCGTCCGAAAACGCGGTTTTTAATCCCCAAAACCAATTTTCTCATAAAACCACTCGAAAAATCTCACTCAAACATAAGCATATACGACACAGACATGAACAAATTCGCATACAAGAAGCAAATAGTTCAAGAATGAATGCATGCAATAAAGCGGTAAAGAAAGCTATAAAAACTCCGGGTTGCCTCCCGGATAGCGCCATTGTTTAAAGTCTTTGACTCGACTCCTGTCTGTGCCTATCTCTTCTTTCTGCGGGTACTAGACTTCCCCTTCATTGATCTCCTCTCCATGCCACAAACCTGTGAATAAGAAAGAACATAGGCTGCAAGACCACAATAGTGAGTAGTGTAAGAAATATCAGGTGGATCAGATATGGCTTGCAACACGTGTTGCTTTCCATCCACTTCAATAGTGCAATTTCTTTGGTAGATGTCCATCACGGAGCGTAGTTTAGTCAAGAACGTTCGCCCTAAGAGTATGACATCCCCCGTTCCAGGTGCAGACGCCGACATAACTACAAAATTGGTGTATACAGAAGCTTCACCAATCTTGACCAACACATTTTTCACAACGCCTTCGGGTCTCATAAAGGATCCATCCGCCAGTTGCACAATAGCCCTATGCTCAGATAGTTTTCCAAGGCTACTCTTTTCAAACACATTCAAAGGGAGTATGTTTGAGTAGGATCCCGTGTCTAGTGTGGCACGGACATCTTCAAGCTCACCAATCCCTACCTTAACATCGAAAGTTTTAGGGAGTGGCTCGGGATCCTCTTGCTCCTCATCACTTTCGTCATAACCAAGGTCCTTCTCTTCTTCCTTAGCCTGTAGAAGTTCTTCCTTCTTGCAACACTCGCACTTAGCAACCTTCTTGATGGTGATTTCGCCAGGTAGATCACCAGCCAATGTAATGGAATTCGACTTTTCAGTGTTGCTAGGCAGTTTGCCTTGTTCCCTACTTGCTCCTCGGTCGATCAACTCTTGCATCTTTTGATGGGCAAGCCTAGTTCTCTCTTCCAACCTATCAAGCCTTGCCCTAGTCTTCTCGGAATCTTCTTCATAACGTTTGAGAAAACTTTGGGTGTGATCAACCATCTTTTGCAAGTTCTCCATCAGTTGAGCCGACTTCGACTTCGGTGGCTCTTTCGGAGCGGGGTTTTCGCAGTGATCATTGTCATAGTTTAGCCTACTACGGTCTTGGTTAGGGCCATAAGTTTGGTTAGCCGGTGCATATCCTTGATTATTTCGGAATCCTCTTCTCCAAAATCCACCTCGAGGATTCCTTCCGTCTTGTCCGTAGCTAACTTCTTGAGTACCAAACTCCGTAGCAAAGGCTTCCTCTTCGCCTCCTCGAGCCCAGTTGCCATCATCATATGCAAGCTCCGATCTACACATGTGAGCCCCATGCCCATAGTTCTTGCATATTCGGCATACTTCGTTCGAAACAGTTGTTCCAGTGGCGCTCTTGAGGACTTGCTTCAATTCGTTGGTAAAGCACTCGAATTGATCCCCATTCCCCCTATACATAGGGGCTTCTTGAGTCGGTGGAGGTTTATGTCCACGTCTCCTAACCATCGCTATTGGGTCCTTGAATTGCGAACCCTTAGCGAGCCTTTCGAAAACTGCCCAGACGGCTTCTGCGGTTTCCTCCCAAATATTGCCTCAGCATTGGAAATCCACCACTTGTTGGTTCTCGAAGGTTAGTCCATTGTAGAAGTGTTGGTTTAGGTCAGAAAGTTCAAAACCATGGTGAGGGCACTTGTTCGTGAGATCTTGGAATCTCTCAAACGCGGTGTAGATGGTCTCATCATAGTCCTGCTTGAATCCAGTGATTTGCGCCTTTAGCGCGGTAGTCAAGGTGTGAGGGAAGTATTTCTCCATGAAAGCTGAAAAAACCTTCTCCCAAGTGTCCAACGAGCCTGCTGGTAGAGAACTCAACCATGACTTGGCTCTGTCGCCAAGTCCCATAGCAAAAACCTTGATCCTCAACTCATTTGTTGTTATTTTAGCTCCGGGTCGTGGGAGTTGGTTGACGAAATCATCGATATCGTGCAAGTACCCCATCACATCTTCCCTTGATAAGCCATAGAACCTCGGAAGTTGTTGGAACGCGTGGTTCTTGATTTCCAGATCTCGAGTTGCAGACGAAAGAACAATCGTCGGTCCCCTCATACGATCCTTGGTGGGTTGAACACATGTTTTCAGTGGTCTAGCTTCTGTCATTCCGTCGATTTCCTTGAAAAGACTGTGTAGAGATTCAGAGAAATCGGTATCCTCTATTTCCTCTAGTGCACGCGTTTCAAGTAGTCGCCTTCTTTGGTGGTAGACTCTGTCGATCTCAGCAATTGAATCAGCAAGCGGTGTTCCCCTAGATCGTGTATGCGGCATACACTATCTGTAACAGACTAGGAAAGCAGTATCAGAGAGAGATTAAAAAGGAAACCTAAAACTAATAGAATTAGGAATTGAATGCTGAAAATATAAAAAATTAAACAGAAAAAAGGAGTATAGTCCTCGACAACGGCGCCAATTTGATGAACGCGCGGATGTCGTGCTCCGAGAAAATCAAATAAATTTGTTATTTAGCCAAAGGAAATTCACAACTACAACGAAAACCGTAGTGTAGCAGTAGAATGACCTCGAGTGTCGTTCTCTAAAGACTATATCTAGCTTTATCAAATTTAATTTAGAATATAAAACAGCAGACGGGATAGCAAAGGTTTTTCTAACAGATAATGGAGATCCTTCAAAGCATAACGGGTCAATAATCATGCGTAAATTCCTCGGTCTTGCATGGAGATCTTTGATCAATCGAATGTCCTGTTGCAATTATTAAGCACTACGAAGATAAAGATACTGACAAGTCAAGCGCTATTGTCCTATTGTGTTCCGTAATTATTCAACACTACGAAGATATAGATGTGCAGAGGTCGACGAGGGTCCAATTGTGCATAATAATTAATCAACATACGAGGATTTAGGCTGAGCCTGATCAACGAAATAAAGCAATAACACGGAGTATAATGCGCGATATAGCCATTAGCATGATTATCTACCTTTCGCTAAGAATTCACATACTACCACCAACGATAAGTTTAGCTACTCATAATTGCCATGCAATCAACAGAAATCATAGAAGAAAGCATGTTGAAAGATATAAAAAATAAGTAGAATAAACCGTAAGATACAATGTTACCGAAGGTTGTCAGTCTCCGAAGAATCGCGATCTTACAAGCTCCAATCTGCTATGAAAAAGTATCTCCTAAGCTACGAACCCCCAGAACAGGCTCTGGGAAGTTCCTACCTAAAACTACAGAGAAAGGTGAGAGAATAGGTCTGGAAAAGTATGAATTTTGGAGAAAAACTGAGCAACAATATATAGGCTTCGAAATAGTGTGGGGCGATTCGCCCCACGTCCCGGGCGGTTCGCCCCGGAGTAATTTTCGCGGAATTCCGCATTTTCGACGTGTTTTTGGATTTCTTCCCCTTTTCGGACTCGGTTTCTGACTTCTAGTGGCCTTCTAACCTCCAGATTCGACCCCTAGACTCCAAATCCTATCCGGAAACCTTCAGATACTACAAATAGGCTTCTGGAACACCAATTCCTTGTCAGCTTCAATATAATTGCCCGAAAATCCTCGTTTTTCAACCAAAACCTGTAAAATAAAATTTAAAGGGAAATGTGACACTATTCTAATAAAATGCACTAAAATATAGATAAATTAACATAGAGGATAGCTAAAATAGGTGAAAAAGACTCAAATGAAAGTGTAAAATACACATTCATCAGGGGGTGATTCGCCTGGGGCGTCCAGAACGTCCCAGCCGGCCTGGTCTTGCCAGGCGAATCGCCCCACATGGGGAGCGGTTCGCCTGGCATCTCCAGACTCCTGGAGACGCCTTTTTCCTCCCAAAACGCAAAACTATCATCTTAAAACCTATTTTATCACAAAAAACACACAAAAAATAAATATGCATGCAATGCAAGAAAGCGATAAAACTAAACTACATGCAACCATTACCACTAATGTTATCCATTATCAAATGGAAACGAATCTTGTGCATCCGTTCCATTACTCCTCGCATCTTGGGAACCATCCTTGGCTCCTCCTCGTATCTGCTCAAGCAAGTCCATGATTCCCTGAAAACTAAAATTAACAAAACCAATAGAAACAAAATCTAAAAAATAACTAAGGGAATCAGATGGAAAATAAAAAGAGAAAAGAGGATCAAAACTCCTTTGGAACTCATAGGTGGGTGCATGGACCAGAGCGTAGGAGTCAAGATCAAGAGTATCTGCCGCAATTGATTCAGGGACACCAAAATCTTCAGGGATTGACTCCTCGACCTCAACACAACTCACGCCATCACCTTCTGACTCAAGTGAAGCAATGGATTCAGTTATCACCTCCTCCACGACTTCCTCTTGACCAACAACCTCGATATCTGCAAGTAAGGACGTGGAATCCAATCTAAGCTCTGAGGAGACTTCATCAATGGATTCTTCTCCATATTCCTCTTCATCGGCAATGTCGATTTCTGATGGCTGACTACTGAAGCGAGACGTCCATGCCCTTGACCCGGGAGGTGAGTCCCTATCCCAATGTTCCAGAAACTTGCTGGTTACTTCACCCCAAGTGCGCAACAATTTTTCCGGCGGGATTCTGAGCCATCCTCGAGCGTACCCTTTCAAGGCTCCCATAAATCCTCTCATACAAAGTTGCTCATGTGATAAAATAACCCCCTCCTCATTCTCACGAGGTATCCTCAACACACCTTCCTCGTACGTGTCTAAGAACCCTCTTGGATCATCACCCATCGAAAACGTGGAGAGAATGAAGTAGTACGAAGGATCGAAGTCATAATCCCTGCAATCGTCATCCAATGTTATGCAAGGCCCTCGAGGCATCACATACCGGGGCAACGGAGGTTGACTCATTCTTTCATATGACTAGTTTCTGCACACGAGGAAACAAGAAACCAAGGAGCAGAATCCACAAAAGAAAAACAAAAACTTGCAAAGAAAAGCACAAAGAGTGCAAATAACACAATGTAACTAAGAACTTCGAGAGCACAAGCACGCAAGGTAACCAAGATCAGATTTACTGAAAATAGATAAAGGGAAAGAAATTAGGTAAGAAAGTGAAATTTTTTGAGAGCAAACCCTCAGAGCCTGTTCTTCTGTAGGGAACTGAATGCTGAAAATATAAATAAGCTAAACAGAAAAAAGTAGTATAGTCCCCGGCAACGGCGTCAATTTGATGAACTGGAATTTGTCAAATTCAATTAATCAAATAAATTTGTTTTTAGCCAAAGGCAATTCACAACTACAACAAAAACCGTAGTGTAGCAGTAAACTAACCTCGAGTGTCGATCTCTAAGGACTATAACTAGCTTTATCTAATTTAACTTAAACTATAAAATCAACAGACGACTTAGCACAGATTTTTTTTATCAAGATAATGGAAGTTAGTGATAGTATGATCATTCAAAGCATAGCAGGTTAATAATCATGCATGAAGTACCCGATCGTTTTGCATAGAAATCTAAGATCATGAATTGTCCAATGTGTTCCGTTCAATTCAACACTACGAAGATAGAGGGCTTAGATAGATCAAAGAAATAAAGAAATAACTCAAAGTCTGATTCGCATTACCGCCATCATGCATAATTAAGAACCCTCGCTAAGAAATCACATACTATCACCAACGATAGATTTAGCTACTCATAGATGTCATGCAATCAACAGAAATCAAAGCAAGATTGAATGAAAACATGTTGAAAGAGATAAATATAAATAGAAAAATCGTGAGATACAATGTTACCGTCGAAGGTTGTCAATCTCCGAAGAATCGCGATCTCACAAGCTCCAAATTGATAAGAAAAATTGTCTCCTATGCTAAGAATTCCCAGAACAGGCTCTGGAGAATTCCTACCTAAAACTAATGAGAAAGGTATGAAAAAAGGTATGAGAAAGTTTCAAAAAACGTAGAGAAACTGCAAATATATATAGGAGTTCGGAACGCGTGGGGCGAGGCGAACCGCCCGGGAGCTCCAGTCGGCGAGGGACGCGTTTTTGGATGTCTTTTTCTTTTCGGACTCGGATTTTGCCTTCTAGTGACCTTTAAGCCTTGAAACTCGACCCCTAGACTTCAAATCCCATCCGGAATCTTCTAGATACTCCAAAAATGTCCTCGGAACACCGATTCTTCATTCTATTCAATATAATTGCCCGGAAAATCACGTTTTTCACCTAAAACCTGAAAAATGCAAACTAAAGGAAAACGTGACACTATTCTAATAAAATGCACTATAATATAGCTAAATTAACGTAGATGATAGCAAAATAGGCGAAAAAAGACTCGAATGAAGGTGTAAAATACACGTTCATCAATGTCAACATGCGTTTGTTCTGTCGAACAATCCGTCTATTGAGTCTATTGAACTTGGTCACTGCTCTATAAGCTTTGTCGGATGTACCTTTAAGTTGTTAGAAATCACGATGAAGATAGAATAAGATGAGTATAATTATAGAGATCATATTAAATTCCCAATTAAATTTACCGTTGTCGGTTGATAACACATCGATACTTCTCATCTCATGCGCTATATCTCTCCTTAGGCTCTCAAGTACCTCTACATCTAGCACAGATCTTCTCTTCGGAGTGCAGGGCGTAGAAGACAAAGAACCATGGAACAAAGTATTTCCTACAACATCAACAATACACATTTGAATTACTAAAATATATATATATATATATATATATATATATATATATATATATATATATATATATATATATATATATATATATATATATATATATATATATATATATATATATATATATATATATATATATATATATATATATATATATATATATATATATATATATATATATATATATATATATATATATACACGTAGAATTCCATTGTGAGTGAGTAACAACTAATTACCATTGGTAACGTGGCTTGGCGGAGATATAACAGTATTAACTTCATCCGGAGAGCTCTCTGGAGAACTCTCGAGTATAAAGAACTGCACAGGTTCATGTGAAGGTGTGGCCCTACATGTTGGCGTAATAGGGCCAGGGTACGGGGAATTGTGGTGGCGAACAAACGGTAAGGAAGGCTTAGAAGCAACCGAAGCTTGAACATTAGTGGATCCAACCACACCAGGACTTGAACAGTTGTCAAGGAGGACACTTGATATAGGATATTGTAAAGGAAAAGTACCTACGGATATAGGAGTGTAACCTGGCGGTGGAGGCAAAGAGGGTCGTGTGACATTATATGGAATTCCATGCGGTTGTGTAGGATTGTAATATTGCGGAGTAATAACATGTCCGTATGAATTGGCCTTCAAATTCGATGTTGCCCCGTACATCGAAATTGCTATAGATCTACGAATGTAAAAATCAAGTTATTGGAATCCCATTAAGCGCTGAACATGCTACTACTAATTAAAGACATTCACTAATATAAATTTTATTTACGTGAGAAGTAAAATGAAATGATATTATCATACCAGTGCCAACAATGGACGGTGAGTTAATTCGATTTTCATCTTGAGTAACAATGTTGACGGAAGATTGAGATAGATGTCTCAACGAACGTCCAAGAGTATTGACGTAGTCAATACTACTACTCACATGAACATCGACCAATTTAACTAAAAAAAAAAAAAAAACTTACAATACATTAGACATAATCCAAATCTTATCCAGAACAACACACAATGTGGAGTATTGCCAATGTGAAAAACATACCGTTTGTAACGTCACTAAGCGGCGATAAGCTATCATTCACTCTTAACCTTTTTTTGGATTTAGTGACTTTGCGTGATGAATTTGTATTCGAATTGCTCCCTGCTTCTATTATAGAACCTGTTGTAAAAATCAAAGTGACAATATAATTAGAGGCGGAGCAAAAGCAAACACTACTCGATTAGCATCATTTTGTAGCTGAAAAATCGAACAAACAGTATATGAGACATAATCATAATTTCAGACTTACTAGTGAACGGTGATGAGATAATTTGATTCTCATCTTGAGTACAATTATTGATAGAGGGTAGCGAAAGATGTCTCGAAGAATGATTAGAATCAACATAATCACTTCTATGAATTACATTAGAATTGAAGGGAGTATCTGAAAAAGATATCAAACAATTTATGAGACATAATCAAAATTTCAGCAAGAACAATTTATATGAGACATAATCACATACCGTTTGTAATATCACTAAGTGGTGATAAGTTCCTAACACCATTGCCTCTTGGCCTCTTATTCGTAATCACACCATCAGAAACTCCATTAGCATTGTTCAAATGAGAAGCTGCATCACAACTATTTTCAGTATTTCGAGTATAGATTCGCCTATCATTACAATTGGACGTCTTTCGATTAGTATCCATGGAGAAACCTGTATGCATAAAATGATTAAGAGATGAAAACAATTTACAGAAATATATCCGTCTATCAATGATCTATACACACAAACAGATCTGCCATTGACATTTTCGTTCTAAATATGTCATATATACTGAATAATAAACACAAGCATAATTACTATTGCTACTTACTAAAATTACTTTGCAAATCTTGGAATATGCACGCGAATATATATGCTAAGTATATAGTAGATTCGAAAATAATCAACATCGAATAATATCAAATCAAACATTGCATCAAAAATTCTCCGGGTGTAAACATGATCTATCAAATTCGAGTGAACTTTCAATACGTAACCAATAATTATTTTTGAAATCCTGATTTACTTATATGTCCGGTCTTGTGTACGTATGATGTTAATAAATAACATTGTTTTGCGAATTGCGCTGTTTCTTATCGAGTAATATAATTTAAATACCTTTCATAAGTTAAAACAAAATGACAAAACATATTTCTAAAAGTTGAGTGTTGATGAAGTGTATGCAGATGAATGATTAAGTTATGAAGCTCATAAAAATCGAACATTGGATATGCTTAAGAATTAGTGAAAATCCATATATGTGCATAAGAATTAGTAAAATAACTTTCGTTATGTACGAATTATATATTGTCAATAAAAAATCAATACAACGATTCAATGGAACAATGTTCGTTCCAAGAAGTCTTTACCAACGTATTATAAGCTTTTAATTATTCCAAATTAACATGATCATAAGACACAAAAAAAGAACTTCCACCATCAATTTACAAATTAAAAGTCTTATTCAATTTCAAAGTGCATAATACATAATTAAAATTTAACTAAATCATATTTAATATTCGAATACAACTCAAATTCAATAACATACGGGTTATCCAACTTCATCGATTCAATGCTAAAAAACAACTCCAAAGTCTCAAGTCTGTGCAACTTCAACACCACCATATCAAAAAGTAGCGTAGATTATATGATTCCTTAACGACTTGACATAGACTGCAATCGACCTCACCTGCTAAAAAAAGAAATAAGAGAGAAAACAAAACATAGAAACACAAATATTGAACAATGATGTATCATTGCAACCTCAACATGGCCATATACTACTTCAAAACGAAAAATGGGTGATAAAAAACAGCAAATCACCAGCAATATCCAAAATGTTATGGTTCGACATGATCATATAGACGCAATATCAAATCAGTCCAAAAATAAAATTTAAACAAACATGTCCAACTTAAAACCATAAACACCAAATTGTTCAATATAAGTTCAAAGGGAAATTACGAAGAAAAAAATTATTTCTCCATTTTGATAGCCTTAATCCTGCTGCTCGATTTCTAAGTACCAGTGTTGACATCCTCATCATCACTATCAGAAGACGAAGTACGTTTGCAAGGTGTGACGAAGCCTTCAGTATCATTGCTAGCATTTTCAGGTCCATCTAGAACCACCTTTTCCTTGCCCTTCCCTACAACCGAATTGTACTTAAAACCGGACACGCCATTCTGGTATATTAGAGAATAAAACATAGAGTTAGGATATTGAAACATCTCATAATAAGATAATCATAACATTAACAATAATACTAATTTTCCATAATAATAATAATTCGTTTTATTCTACGAATGACAACAGAAAATACCTCAATGCTAATGCTAACGTACTCCCTGAGAATATCAGCATCATCGGTCATCACATCAATGCTAAACTCTTTAAACTTGTCACCCTTCCAGTTATACTCCGTGATTCTCACTTTAGTAAGGTAATCACGGTGCAGCATCACGGAGAAGTTCATTGGTATCATATCCTCATCATCCTCCTGTTTGAGGGACATATCAAATAAAATGACAAAGACGCTCTTGAATGCTTATAGATAAATATAGATATATAGATGAAATAAATATACCTCTTTCCATTCATCATAAACCTGCTGGCACGTTTTCTTGATAAACTTCATCATCATTTCTTCAAACAAAACAACGTAAATTCTCTCTTCCTTAGCACCTCTAGCTATGAATTTCACTCGGAACCTATATTTGATAATAAATAAAAATTTAGATAATAAATCAATTGATTCAATAAGTATATGGAAACTATCATATAAACTTGATGAAGGAGATTACTTGGGAATGAGAGCTTTGATTGGCTGACCAACACACTTGATGCTATTGCACGGTTCACCAACTTGAGTCTTCTTCGCATTTCCATTGCACGAAGAGCACGACATATAGTACCAAGGAGACATCTCATCAACCTTTTGAAAGCAAACAAACGTGATGTAGGAACCAGCATGTCCAAACCAAATTTACTTCATAAGTTTTACTCGAAAAATTATAAATGATATTGTACATCTTCACTCAAACCTAATAGAACATACCGTCGTGCAATCCTTAATTTGCCTAGCAGTCCTGTGCAGGTCCATGTTGAGCCACTCATCAGGTCTTAATGACCTAGGGTCAACAGTGAGATACGTGACCGAATTACCTTCATTGTCCTTTTCTAAAACAATTGAAACTCGACATTAGATAGGAAAGATATAAGATATCAATTTAACTTCATGTAAACTACAAATTAACTCACTTTATGTTGAACTCATGGAATTCAGGAAGATCAGCGTTGATGTAAAGCTTGGTTGCATGATAAGCGGTTTGAACACGTGTCTCATCTGTTTTGACATAAAATTTGAACTCATAAATCATAAACTTATAAATCCGTAAATGAATCAGCGCATGGGTTAGAAAGACTTTTTACTTACTAAGATATGAATTCTTAAGAGCAAATTGAAGAATAATAACAATTCCCGGCTCAACATTTCCGCTAGCAGGGGCCAACTCAATGATCCTATCAGCATAAGACTCCCATAGCACAGCCTTAATAGTGACATTTCTATAAAAAAATAAAAATATATTTGTAAGCTAGAAAACAACATATTAGCTATTAAAGTATACTGTATTTATACTAAAATAGGTACCTATCGTCCCGAAGCTCAACATCAATTTTGCGAGCACGCATCTTCTCAACAAAGGTAACATCACTTCTACTCGTGACTTGTCCAATAACATCTGTATGATATAGGAAGGGAGGAGGCACGGGGTACAACGGTTTTAGGCAGAGCTCATAAACAAAGTATAATATTGATTGATTAAAAGGATGTGATAGATTGCAAGAGTGTACAAATTAGAAGTTCATGAGCTAAACGACCAAAAAATACGGTACATATACATTTGAAAATATTGGAGCACCACAGCATACACATAAAATTTAAAAAGAATATTGAACGTGCAAATCAATAAGTATAAATTTTCGAAATGACATATACATATATAATTTTTACTACTGAACAAATTAAGATATGGCTAAGTAGAACATCTCACCAACATAAAACTGTGGATCAGAATCGTTGATGTCACGATAAGCAACCAAATTGATACCGTTAGTCAGAATGCTGAGATCCGGCCTACACTGGGTAACTTCAGCACCATAACACATCACGATCCTTGCCCCGTGATTGACCCTCCCCTTCTGATACTTTGGTGGAGTATTTTCCTCCACATCAAACTTGCTGATTCTATATGTTTCTCCCTCCTTAAGCCTTTTGGTTAAAAACTTCAACATTCTCTTCGAAGACGTGCCTTGAATCAAGGTGCCCTATATGATTAAAACAAACCAAAAATTAGTGCTTGTTACTACAAACGACAAAACATACTAAAGGAACGCATAATAATAATAACCTCATTATCAACTAAAATAGCCTCAACCCCAAGTGGGTTCTTGTTTGTATCCAACGAATTCCAAAGCTTGATAACCTTAACGGTGACGGTGAAAAGCTCGACACCCTGCATGTCCTTACAAATATCCTTAAGAGCAATTGGATTCATATTTTTCTCTTTTTTTTGTTCGACTGATTATAGTTTCGTATGATTAAGATTTTGCATTAGAGTTTGAAATGCAAGCGCATATATATAGTGAGATTTTTAGCATATATATCGTTTTGGCATATATTTAAACGTTTCTTTGGGAATATATATCGTTCCTTTTTTGCACATATATTGGTTTTGGCATATATATCGTTTCCGTATATAAGTTGGCACGAATATGAAGTCTAAAAAATGCAAAAGAATAATTGAATTGATTATGCAGAATTTGAAGCAATCAAAAGAATTTTTAGGAAGATACTAACCAAGGATTCAGTCACCACAAAATTCTTTAAAATTCAAGTGTTTTAAATACAGAAAGAAAATCGAATCAATACCAGAATTTGTGTCAAGCGTGTAGTTAAACACAATGCTTTATTTAAACAATTTATTAAAGATGGAAGGTCTACGCCCTATGCGTATTCCACAAATTTGAAAAATTCGACTTCGAGTATTGAACGTAAATTCATATTAAATCAAGTACCAGTATCAAATGTTATCAACAATAAACGATTAAAAAGTTGTGGCCGAGTGGAATGTAGTGAGTTTCATCATTCTCACCACCTGGTTTCAATTCCCTCCGGCCACAGCTTTTAGTTATGGATTTTTTTTTATCATACGGTGGATTCTAAATCGATATTTTGTTAAATTCTCAACAAATAAATATATAGCAATTGTCAAGAAATATAATTAATTTCTAATGAAAAAAGTATTGAACGTAACAGTGAGTCTATAATCTACCTGTCTAAGATCACATTTGTTACAAAACCATGCACACTTCACTCACATAAACTAACATTTTCTAGAACTAAAGTATAAAATTTGGTACATTCCAAAGTAACGATGAAACGTGTTGCTGACACTAAACATGCTAGCAAATTGTAAAAATCATACAACATAAATAACCATGTGAAGTAGAATAGTTTTAGAAGTTTAGTCATGCAAAAAAAAGTGTAAACATGAATAATGAATAATCATAAATAAAATAAAATTGATATATCATACATCCACGTCTTCATCCAACGTGATATTTCACACGTCTACGTCTTTATTGAGAAATACTTAATGAATCAAAATAATTGTAAATAAACTTGAATAATTCAAAAAAATCAAACATGAATAGTGAAAATTCTAATTAAATGAGATATATCATACGTCTATGTCTTCATCCAACAACGGAAGACTAATAACGGCCATGAAATAACTCAACTTAGTATATATGTTAGTCTATCCTCTAGAAGTGGAAGAAAATGATCATATTTGAAAAATCCGATTTCGATTATTCAACTTAAAGGCACATTAAATAAAGTACCAGTACTAAATATTATCAATAATGAACGATTAAAAAACTATGGCCGAGTGGAATGTAGTGAGTTTCATCATCCGCTCTCGCCACAACATCTTTTTTTAATTAAATGATTTATTCGATTAATCACTGATTTAGTAACTAATTTTCTAGAGTAATTGTTACCGAAAAAAATTTAATTGTTAATATCACCAAATTAAAAGCATAAAATTTTAAGTCAAACACCAATACTTGATGTTGTCAACAATGAACGATTGAAAAGTTGTGGTCGAGTGGAATGTGGTGAGGTTCATGGTATATTCCACTTGGGTTCAATTCCCTTTGGCCACAGCTTTTGCGATTTTTTTTTCCAGTTAAATGATTTATTCGATTAATCACTGATTTAATAATTAATAATCTAGAGTAATTATTACGGAAAAAAACTTAATTGTTTGCAAATAAAATTAAAAGTATAAAATATTAAATCAAACACCAATACTTGATGTTGTCAACAATAAATGAATGAAAAGTTGTGGCTGAGTGGAATGTGGTGATGTTCATGGTATATGCCACCTGAGTTCAATTCCCTCTGGCCATAGCTTTTGCGACTTTTTTTTCTTCAGTTAAATGATTTATTCGATTAATCACTGATTTAATAATTAATAATCTAGAGTAATTATTACGGAAAAAAACTTCATTGTTACTAAATAAAATTAAAAGCATAAAAAAATATTAAATCAAACACCAATACTTGATGTTGTCAACAATTAACGATTGAAAAGTTGTGGCCGAGTGGAATGTGGTGATGTTCATGTAGTGAGTTTCATCATCTGCACCACCCGGGTTCAATTCCCTCCGACCACAATTTTTGAGATATGAATTTTTTTTTGTTTTTTTTTCTTTATCATACGGTGGATCCAAAAAGTTAGTCTATCCTCTATTGTCTAAGATCATATTTGTTACAAAACCACGCACACTTCATTCACATTATTGATAAAAATTGGTAGATTCCAAAGTAATTATCACAAAGTAATGTTGACACTAAACATGCTAGCAAATTGTAAAATAAGGTGTAAACATGAAAAATGAATAAGTATAAATAATTAAAATTGATATATCATACATCTACTTCTTCATCCAACATGAATAAATCAACGTGGTAGATAAATACGTCTACATCTTTATTGAGAAATACTTAATAAATCAAAAAAATTGTACCACGGCTAACTTGGTCATAAAATTTCTTTTTAATAGTGTTTTATCCCAGATCGAATCCACCATAATGTACGATAGAACTTCGAAGTGTTGCTTGATAATTTCGAATTTTAAACATTGGCCAACAATGTTATAGTCATATAATTAATATCAAATTTATGTGATTGGGCACAAAGCCGGTAAATTACATTCAAACTACAAAGATACATTGAATATTGAATAATGAGACGAACAACCGTAGCTACATATCTAATTATCAGCAAAACACCTATAGCAAAAATTACCATCAACAAAAACTAACTCTGGAATAGAATGAATAAAAAAAATTTAGGAATACAAAATTTAGTAATGAACACGCCATCATATAATTTGCAAACTCCTTCCAACACCGTTTCTTTACATTTCGTCAAATACAACAACCATCAAGGCATCGAAACAATCTTGCCACAGAGTAAGAATCCATCTTCTCTAATATCTTTGTTGTTATTCAACATTTTACAGATACATGTCGCGTAATTGGACATTGGATGATTCACTTCTATTAAAATGTCTAGCAAAGGTTGTACTCGATGGATGGTCTTGTACTCGAAAACATCAACCTTAAAAGAAAAATAAAATATCATTAGAGAATGTATAATAGAATACGGATTGAATAAGAATAAAAAAATACAGGACTGACTACGAATTGTTAGTGATAATTGCAAGATCAAAGCTCTCGTAAAAGCATCCAACATCAAAAACAATTTAATCAATAAAATTAGACTAATCAATGAGTGAACAATTTCATCAGAATACAAAAACAATGATAAAAACTAACCCAATTAGCATCGAGCTTCATCTGTTCAGTAATGTCGTTCAATGCATCATCCCGGAAAACAAAAGACAAATATGAAGACATGAGAACAAAAATAAAATATCATTAGCGAATGTATAATAGAATAAGGATTGAATAAGAATAAAAAAATACATACAATTCAATTATATTAGATAAAATTTACAATTAGCATCGCGAAATAGAAACCAGGACTAACTACGAATTGATTAGTGATAATTGCAAGATCAAAACTTTCGTAAAAGCATTCAACGTAAAAAATAATTTAATCAAGAAGATTAGACTAATCAATGAGTGAACAATTTAATCGGAATACAACAACAATGATAAAAACTAACCCAATTAGCATCGAGCTTCCTTTGGCCAGTAATGTCGTTCAATTCATCATCCCGGAAAAAATAAAGACAAATCTGCAGTCATGAGAACAAAAATTCCATATCATTAGCGAATGTATAATAGAATACGGATTGAATAAGAATTGAAAAATACATACAATTCAATGATATTACAGAAATCAGGACTGAATACGAATTGATTAGTGATAATTGCAAGATCAAATTCTTATCGAATTCGACTGATTTCTAAAGACAAATTCGAAAATTGGTAGAGAGGATATAGAATGAGGTTAGCTATATATAATCGTTTTTTAGGGTTTAGAAGATCCTTAATTCATGCAATGATTTTTGCTCCGTTTGAATTTTAAAATTACTTACCACAATAAAGTAAAAAATCTAAACATTCCATATATTTTGATTTGTAGCATTGATGAGGCGTGCATGGAAAGAAAGGAAAGACAATAAAATTAAGACTTACCAAAATAACTTAAAGATATTGTTACGAACAAAAATATTAAATCAAACACCAATATCTGATGTTGTCAACAATGAATGATTGAAAAGCTGTGGCCGAGTGGAATGTGGTGATGTTCATGGTATATGCCACCCGGGTTCAATTCCCTTTGGCCATAGCTTTTTTTTTTTTCCAGTTAAATGATTTATTCGATTAATCACTGATTTAATAATTAATAATCTAGAGTAATTATTACGGAAAAAAACATAATTGTTACTAAATAAAATTAAAAGCATAGAATATTAAATCAAACACCAATACTTAATGTTGTCAACAATGAATGATTGAAAAGTTGTGGTCGAGTGGAATGTGGTGATGTTCATGGTATATGCCACCCGGGTTCAATTCCCTCTGTCCGCAGGTTTTGCGATTTTTTTCCTAATTTATTCTTTCCATGAAAAGATTATTCTTAAAATCAAAACACATATAATTTAATTACTGATTTATTAAACATCATTTTTCAATAATTAAAATTAATTGTGAATGAATAAACTAAAAAAAATTAAACTGATTTTCGTACAATTGTGTCTACGAATTTAATTTTAATTCCAGAATATATTTTACCTAGAGTTTAATTAACATTTTAATTCACCATTTAAATAAAAAAAAAATTCAACATTTAATTAATAAACGATTTATTTTTAAATTCCGGAATTTGTTTTGTTGTATAATTCAATTAACTATTATTTTTAAATTCTGGAATTTGTTTTGTTGTATAATTCCGAAATTTTTAATTTATTTATGGTTGGAAGTTTTTTATAAGAGGAAGAAGAATTAAAATTACCAAAATTAGATGAATGAAAACTTACCAAAACAAATGAAATTGAATCGTTTCCATAAGCTCAAATTTTTTGCCACATAGTGTGAAAGCTCTTGAGAATGAAATTGAGCTCTCCTAGACCCCTATCTTTCATGTATATATATATATAGATTATTAGGGAAAAATACATAAATAAATCAATAAGACACATTAATTACAAAAAGAGCCATCTTAAGAAACCAATTACTAAAAACTCGCTCCCACTAACAGGCGTGTGTGAGTGGACAAAACTGCCCCTCATTTCTCGCCATCCGCCATTATCACAACTGCAAATTCATTTCTCTCTGCTAGTTTCTCTCTCCAACAACAACAACACAGACGAAACGACAGACACGGAATTCTCAACCAAATCCGACGAAATTCAACTCGAAAGGTACTAAAATCAACAACCCAACACGAAAATGGCAGAATCGAACAACCAATTGGCAACAACAAGCGGTAAAGATGACAAAGGTACGAAACCCTAGTTTCTGAGTGATTTTTTTCATGATTTTGTCACTTCCAAACGCCGATCAACATGAATGTTGGCTAGTTTCAGTGGGTAAACATAGTTTCAGTTGGTTGTTGCTAGTTTCAGTTGTTTTCTGCTAGTTTCTGTTGTTTTTTGCTAGTTTCAGTGCATGAGAAGATGGTTGTTGCTAGTTTCAGTTGTTTTCTGCTAGTTTCTGTTGTTTTTTGCTAGTTTCAGTGCATGAGAAGATGGTTGTTGCTAGTTTCAGTTGTTTTCTGCTAGTTTATGTTGGATTTCTCCTAGTTTCAGTGCAATAGGAAGATGGTTGTTGCTAGTTTCAGTTGTTTTCTGCTAGTTTCTGTTGTTTTCTGCTAGTTTCAGTGCATGAGAAGATGGTTGCTGCTAGTTTCAGTTGTTTTCTGCTAGTTTCTGTTGGATTTCTCCTAGTTTCAGTGCATGAGAAGATGGTTGTTGCTAGTTTCAGTTGTTTTCTGCTAGTTTCTGTTGTTTTTTGCTAGTTTCAGTGCATGAGAAGATGGTTGCTGCTAGTTTCAGTTGTTTTCAAGCAGCAAGAAGAGCCGCCAATGAATGCACAACCAATAAATTTGACTCCTGGACCATCGTTTGCATTAGGCGATTTCTTCGACAGCACTACTTCTGTGATAGCCAGCATGAGGGAAGAAGGTAATCTCGATCCGCAAGACAGCCAGGATCAACAAGAGGGGCAGAATGATGGTATGTGGGACTTATAATGCTAGTTTATGTTGGTTTCAGTATATTATATGCAATAAAATGCTAGTTTCAATCCATTATATGCTAGTTTCAGTACATTATGTGAGTTATAATGCTAGTTTCATGCCAATATATGCTAGTTTCAGGAGTTTACAGTGTATAAAATGCTAGTTTCAGGACATTGTGTGATATGAAAAGCTAGTTTCATGACACTTTATGCTAGTTTCATGAAACTTTATGCTAGTTTCAGGATATTGTACGGTTCCATTATATGCTAGTTTCAGTACATTATGTGAGTTATAATGTTAGTTTCATGCCAATATATGCTAGTTTCAGGAGTTTACAGTGTATAAAATGCTAGTTTCAGGACATTGTGTGATATGAAAAGCTAGTTTCATGACACTTTATGCTAGTTTCAGGAAACTTTATGCTAGTTTCAGGATATTGTACGGTGTAAAATGCTAGTTTCAATCCATTATATGCTAGTTTCAGTACATTATGTGAGTTATAATGCTAGTTTCATGCCAATATATGCTAGTTTCAGGAGTTTACAGTGTATAAAATGCTAGTTTCAGGACATTGTGTGATATGAAAAGCTAGTTTCATGACACTTTATGCTAGTTTCAGGATATTGTACGGTGTAAAATGCTAGTTTCAGAATGTATGATATGAAAAAAGCTAATTTCATGCTAATCTCTGCTAGTTTCAGACACTTCGGGAGAGGAGGAGGATGATGAGGAGGAGGATGACGAGGAGGAAGATGACGAGGAGGAGGAGGACTACAAAGGAAAGTATGTGGAGCAAATAAGACAAACAGAAAAAGCGATGAGTATGTATACTACGATGAAAGCATCGTTTGAACAAGCAAACAGAGAAAGCGCAACGGTGCAAGCCGAGCTAAATTCATCCAACAGTGACAGGGAGAGATTGTTGACCCTAGTGTCGAGAACCGATGCTGAAAACAAGAAGCTGAAAGCTAAGCTCGAAGAAGCAAATAAAGAGATCAGCAGTCTGAAAGCTGGTGTGACAATGAAAGATAACCGTATCCAGCAAGCACACAGCTCGACCAATACCCTTCAAGCCAAACTGAATGAGACATTGGATGAAAATCTCGATCTCAAGAATAGTGTGCAAGAGATGGGACGAAAGATAGAAACCCTGGAAGAAACAAATGCACAGATGCATCAAAAAATGGTTGAAGTGGAGGAAGTCGCAGCTGATTTGCGCAATGAAAACCTGTCGCTAGAGATGAAGGCGAGTGAGTACGAGAAAATGGTGCATGATACCAACAGAGACACACAAGAAAGGGGCAGGGGGCGAGGGAGAGCAAGGACAGGAAGGGGAAGAGGAAGGAGAGGAGGAAGGGCACAACAACAGCAACACGACGATGTAGATGACAGCACCACACCAATAGCAGCAATTCCTGTCACTACATCGAAACCAGCATCGTACGTGCAGAGAATAAAGCAAAAAGATCGACAGCCGGTGAAGAGGGACGATCAGTTTGTCTACAATGACAATAAAAAGAAGATGAAGACATCACATGACACAACAATGGTCGCCTCTTCTCAGGATCAGTTCGTGCAAGATTTGAAGATGTCGGATGCAATTGTTCTATCTTCACAGGAACAATTGAGTCAGGACATGCTAGTTTCGGCGTCGCAGAGCTCGGTTGAGTTGACTGGGGAACAAATCAACAACCCCGGCAAGAGCATCTCAGGAATGGCAACACAATACCACAAGTCAAGCAGTAAGGTTGAAGGACTCACCTTCGACAACAAGTACAGGACAACAAAGTACCTCGACCAGAATGACAGAGATAGGTTGGTCAAGATAAACAGCTACAACGCAAAGAGGTCAGCATGCTCATCACTTAAAATCATTTAAAAAATATCACTTATGTTAATTACTGTGTCTATGTGATCTGATAATACTTTCTTGTTTCCGAAAAAATAGCTGTTGGATATACAAGAAAGGAACAGAGAGGATGACGATGAAGGAAGTAGCATACCTGATCAGAGAAGACTGCATAAGCAGTTTGGTAAGGGAAAAACTGTTCATTGTATGCTAGTTTCAGGCCATTGTGAGAGTTAAAATGCTAGTTTCAGGACATAGTGTGATATTGTATGGTGAAAAATGTTAGTTTCATGGCACGGTATGCTAGTTTAATGCCAATATATGCTAGTTTCAGGAGTTTATAGTGTATAAAATGCTAGTTTCAGGACATTGTGTGATATGAAAAGCTAGTTTCATGAGGTTGTCTCCTAGTTTCATGATATTGTATGGTGAAAAATGCTAGTTTCATGGCACGGTATGCTAGTTTCATGCCAATATATGCTAGTTTCAGGAGTTTATAGGGTATAAAATGCTAGTTTCAGGACATTGTGTGATATGAAAAGCTAGTTTCATGAGGTTGTCTCCTAGTTTCATGATATTGTATGGTGAAAAATGCTAGTTTCATGGCACGGTGTGCTAGTTTCATGCCAATATATGCTAGTTTCAGGAGTTTATAGGGTATAAAATGCTAGTTTCATTTGAAAAATAACGACTTCGTTTTAAATGCAGACAGTAGATCTATGGGGGAATCGTCTGGTGGATCAAGCGAATGAAAAGGCAAAGGAGAACAAGTTTGGTTTTTTCGACTCACTGCTTTATGTAAGTCCACGAACTAAACATTGCATTAACAAAAAAAGAATGACACCTAATTAAAAGAAGAAACAAAAATGTATTGCAGGAAATGCTCAGCTACGAAATGACCCCAGCAGAGGAAGAGAGTGTGCTCAATGGCGTAATAACAAAACTCAAAACACTCACAGTTGAAGAGGTGCTATTCTTCCCGCTGATCATTAAAGGCCACTGGGTGCTACTTGAGTTGGACACAACAACATCACAGTTCCGCCTTTACAACACTCTCAGGCACAAAGCAGACAACTCTGACGAATACTACGTAGCAAGTGAAAAAGTAGTATGTGTGTGTATTTTTATATTCTATATGACTGTTTGGTAATTAAGGCTAGTTTCATTGCAATATTTTGCTAGTTTCAACTGATAATATGCTAGTTTCAGGCCACATAAAAGCAAGTTTCATGATCATTTCTGAAATCTAAAAAGCCCTTTCCTTACATTTACAATTTTCCACAGCGCAACTTTGTCGAGAGAATCATAAAGACAAGAATGGACAATCCGGTTGGTGATGAAGATGCTGACAGCTACTACGAGAGATTCAGAGGTGTTTCATTCACATCCGAGGACCATGATGATTGCCCACAACAAGTAGGAGTCGAATGCGGTATAATGATCCTCAAGATCATCGACGCCAGAGTGAATGGCAATGAGGTCTGGAGCATAAAATCAACGGGTTCTGAAGATAATATCTTCTCGTTCGAAGAATGTTGTCGGTACAGAGCACAAATCATCAGGACGTTCCTCTGTGAAGGACAAAGGTACGATCTCAGCCAGGAGACATTGGATGAAGAGGCGCGGTAAAAAAGTGCTGCTATGGGGTGTTTAGTTAGCTTAATCAGTGTCGTAGCTGTGTAGTATGTTGAATCACGTATAAACAATTATTAGTTCGTAGGGTATCACGTTAATTTCTAGTATGTGTGTGAAAGTAATATGAACTAGTTTCTCTAATTGTATTGCAAGTTTCAGATGCTCAATAATGCTAGTTTCACAGCTAGTTTCAGCTAGTTTCAGATAGCTGCAAGTGACATGAACCCTTCACCCCAAAATGAGCTAGTTTCAGCTCCTCATAATGCTAGTTTCACACCTAAAAAAGCTAGTTTCAGCTAGTTTCAAATAGCTGCAAGTGACATGAACCCCTTCACCCCCAAAATGAGCTAGTTTCACAACTAAAAAATGCTAGTTTCAGAGGATCATAAGACCCTAGTTTCAGGATTGTATAACATAACACAGATCAAAACACAAAAAATAATGAATGAAAGTAATTGTCTCATAAAGATACGATCCGATAAAAACAGAATAATAAAAAATCATCAAAACACATAACCAAAAAAGAGTCGAAAAATCTCTAGTTTCATAACGAAGAACAACAAGACAGGAAACAGAACTCCTTCAAGAAATAGGAGCAGTGCATGTCTTCCTATTGTGCCCACTACGACCACAACGTCCACATCGCTTCATCTGCACCACTTCACCCCTAGACCTGATACGTTTACTCTTCGGGCGCCCATGAGGCCTCTTGGTAATCGGTGGATTGATACCTTTGGGTGGAACCTCCATGCATATCTGGTGCTTCAAAATGGACGGCACAGGGAAGATGGGGAAGGAATACGATGTCCTGTATGAAGTAACATGGAAATACGTGTCAATGAAATCATCCATCCTGATCCTCGACCTCTTCATCGCAGCAACAGCATGTGCACAAGGGAAACCATTAACTGTCCACCACCTGCATCAAGAAAAACATTAGTTTCAGACACTAAATTCAACACAATAAAACACTAGTTTCAGGGGGGCATCATTAAGCTAGTTTCAGTTGCTAAAATGCTAGTTTCAGGACCTCATTCAACAAAAAAAAACCTAGTTTCAGAGCTAGTTTCATTCCAGAAAATGAATAAGAAATACAAACCTGCAAGAGCAAGTACGTTCATCCAGATCGACTGTGACGCTGGGATTAGAATACACACTCACAACATTAACATTCGATGTCACAGTCAACCAGTGCTGACTCTCACTCACCATATCCCTGAACTTCTTATCCCTTTCGGGACATAGAACACCATTCCAGTTTAGAGACTGATTCCTCCTCTTCTCAAAAAGAACCATGACCTTCTCACGTATAAATTCAATCAGATGCTTCACAGGGAGACCACGGCCTACATCGATCCACGAATTGAAAGACTCAGCTACATTCGAAAACATCTCGCCATAGCGAATCGGAGGAGATAATGCATTTGTCCAATGATCAAGTGGGACGCTATCAATGAAACTAACAAGAGTATGTGACCCTTCCTCACGCCATATATCCAGCTTCTCTTGCAACAGATCATCACTCACAGCATAAGCACACTCGCTCAGGCGGAACACAAATGTCTCCCTCAAACTACGCTCTATGCGACACTTCCCAAAAGAATCTCTCAAATTTCTCTTCAGGTGCTCAAGACAGTAAAAGTGGTGAGCTCTCTCACCAAAAACGGCTGGGATACCCTCGATTAGCCCGGGTGCACGGTCAGATATCATCGCAATCACCCTATTCTCTCTCAAAACCTGATTCAGGTTCTCCAAAAACCACAACCAGTTTTCATTGTTTTCTGCATCGACAATTGCAAAGGCAAACGGGAATATACCTGATAAAAAACACAAAAATAAACTGGTTTCAGGGATATTAATGCTAGTTTCAGGTCACACAATACTAGTTTCAGGGACATCAAAGCTAGTTTCAGATACCAAAATGCTAGTTTCAAGACCAGAATGCTAGTTTCAAAGCTAGTTTCAGATACCAAAATGCTAGTTTCAATACCAGAATGCTAGTTTCAAAGAACAAAATGCTAGTTTCAACACCAAAATGCTAGTAAAGTGCTAGTTTCAGCTCACACAAAAAGCTAGTTTCAGAGCGCAAAAGAGAATAAAAAGAAAGGCATACCATCATTAGCGTCTTTCCCGGTAGCAGCTAACAAACACCCTTTAAATCTAGACCTCAGATGAGCACCATCAAGAAAGAGAATAGGACGGCAGTGCTCGAATCCCTCCATACAGCCAGCAAAGCATATGAACAACCTCTTGAAACGGTTATCGGACTCACTCACATCGAGAGCAACATAAGTACCAGGATTCGTGCGCTTCAGAGCCTCCAAGTACCACTCAAGCTCATTGAATGACAGATGGTAGTCCCCAAAAACATCAGTTCGAACTTTCTCCAATGCCCTATAAGCCTTGCTATACGAAACCTCTATCTTGTATAAATCCCAGAAGAATTTCTTTATCTCATTGCCACCAGTATCAGAGGTGATAGTCATTGAATCCCTGATCAAATCCGCCATAAGTGTAGTAGCTAAAAGATCACCTTTATCGAGAGGAGGCGAAAGCACACATGTATGTTCATTCACCAAATCCTTAATGTAAAACCAGCCATTAGCAATATAAAGCAATCCGCAAACCATCCATTGACACCCATCAACAGCATGTTTGCTACAAATAGCTCTAAGTTTCTGCGGATTATTCTTCACAATCTTAAGCCTGAAACCAAGTGCAATCGAAAACTTAGCAAGAGCAATCCTAAACGCCTTCACACCTCCAGGAAACGACTGCCCAACCTCCCTAATTTCCCTATGCCACCCTTGAGACAACAACACATTCTCCCTAGCCTGTGGCACACCTCCATAAATAGCAACCTCATTGACATTATTATTAAAAGGAACATCAGATGAAACCAGCGCAGCATGACCTGAAACTAGTGGATCCTCGCTAGTTTCAACCACAATCACCTGAGAAGCAAACCTGCTAGGACCTGCACAAACAACCTTAACAACCGTAGAACATGAACCCCTAGTTTCAAGCCTAGTTTCAGACCCTCTAGGCCTACTACCACTAGTTTCAGCCCTAGTTTCAGCCACACCACAACTAGTTTCAACCAATTTATCACTAGTTTCAAACATCCCAGTCCTAGTTTCAACCAGAGAAAGAATAGTATCCCTAGTTTCAAGCAGATCAGGCCTAGTATCAACACCAAAGCTAGTTTCACCCACTGAAACCCTAGTTTCAGACAACACAAATCTACTGTCCTCACAATCAATGCTCAGTCTAGCTCGTTTCACAGGTTTTTCAACGCAATCATCAGAATACCCAACCAAAACATCCATATTGACAAATTTCATGCCATTGGCAGAACAGAGCATAATCATAGCTTTCAAATCGTCATCACTGAAAACAATATATCGATTCTCACCGATCCAATACTGGAACTGAGTCGAATCCAAATCCTTCAGATTAAGCTTAGACACCGCAACATCAAGCAATTCAGAAAACGAAATTTCACCCCTCACCACCCACGCATAACACAACCCGTTCGATTTCAACGAAATCAACAAATCCATAGCAAACAACACGAAGAACGCAGTCGATTCACGATTTCAAACGAAAAAAAGGAAAAATCCGTACGAAAATGGAACGAAATTTAATTTCGAGCTGAGAGAGAAATAAATGAGATTGAATACGTGTTTATTTGCCGACTTGCAGAGGAAGAAAGGGGCAGGGGTACAATTGGAAAGAATGAGCGAAAATTAGGGCCAAATAAATTAGAATGGCCTTATTTGTAACTAGTTATTTAAACTATCTTTTTTTGTAATTAGGTACCCTCAAGTGGTTGGTTTATGTAATTTTCTGTAGATTATAACTCCAAATAAACCTATGTCAATTTTATGTCTCCGTTAAAATTCGAACCCACAACCTCTTCTTGGTACTTCAACACCCTTATCACCAAACCCACCTACTCTAAACATTGATAGATGAGTCTACTAAACATTGATAGATGAAGTGGACTCTATCATTCCAATTGATGATAGTTTCGCATCATCAATTACAAATTGCTCGAAAATAAAGTTATAAGGGTTATCGAGTGTTAACAATGTTGAAGTGGTAAATGAAAGGTTGGAGGTTCGAACCCTAACAGAGATATATAGATGAGGTGGTAAAGCAGTGTAGTTAGATTTTCCTTTCAAAAAACGAAAAGAAAATTCTAAGAAATGAGTATTAAATAGCTCCTTAATTCTAACATACAGTTAGTATTTGTATATAAAACTTGAAACTGAGAATCTAACTGTTTAATCCCAGTAGAAATCAAGCAAAAACCGACTACTACAAATAAACTAGGATACAACAACTTAGGATGAGTAAAAAGGACTAAAGTTTGATACATCACACACATTTCACAAACATAGATCAGCTTCTATGTAGTAAAATTTAAGGATGATCTGATCTCCATATAACTTCCTACTTTTTTTATCATCTTCATTCATGTCACTGCGTTTCTGCAAGGCTAATCAAGATTCATATCCGGTTAACTAGTCCCATTCTCCGCGCAATCCTCAGCCTCTTCACACGATCCACAAACTCCCTGCTCATTATTCATTAGCCACAATCGAATTCAAATTTACACACGAAAACGTAAATATTTACATAACTTCTACACAGAACATTCTTCTTTTTTTTTTTTTTTTGGCTTACTTCCATGGAACATCACCAACAGGCCTCCACTGCTCGTATCTGTCCTTGTAAAACAACGAATACTGAGATTCATCCTGGAAAAGCCTGAGACCATACATACACTGCTTACCTGTTTGAAAAATTACAATCAATCATCGATTCCCAAACCCTGAATCTGGGGTGAAGCCAGAACTTTGTTTCACGCTGTACTGGTCAATAGTTCAAGACCATAATAAATTTTAGCCTAGGAACGTACCAAACATGTCTTCTAGTCGACGTGCAAGACTCATGTAGTCTACATGGTCTAGGATGGAGATTTTCCTGCCAACAATTACCCCGTCCATGTTAACTTTCACGTACGGACGACGCCCTTTGCTTTCTGTTCCCTCTGAGAATTCTTCGTCGCAATTCTGTTTAATGTTTTGAATCATCAGCTCCGGATGCAACTGCCGCCACTCCAGCAGGACGTCGTAGTTTTCTGCATTCATGAACAAAGCGTTAGCAAAAATTAAAATTAATTAACCTGGCCTCTTCTATCTCCTTTGCACACAACAAACATGCAAAATTATTACCTAAACCAGATCTACAAATCTTACGGTTAAGAACTACATCGCCCTAATTTAATGATAGGCCTTGTCTAGTCAATTATTTTCCAAACAACATGGACAATTAATACTAACAAAAAGAAAGAGTACTAGTAAGCTACCATGATAAGCCTCAGGTTGCAAAGTCTTAAGGCTGAGCCCCAAATCAATGAGGTTAGTATCATCTTTTGTTAGACAGAATTGATCAGAGTGAAGAGTGGCATGGTTAAGAAAGTAGCTAGATGCACTTGAGTCCATTTAGTAACTAATAAATTAACTACAGTAAAAAAATTGAACTTGATCAAATTTAGGTATATGGGTTGTGAATTGTGATCAATTTTGCTAAATTCACACCCCTATTTATACTGCACAACTATCATTTGTGATCAGCAAAGAATTGTAATCATAAATCAGAGATGCTCACAAGAATGGGGGACATAGCAAAGACAGAATGGCTTTTTCCCATTATCACTATTTAATTTTAACGTCAGTTATAAATTCTGCCATTTTTCAACATGTAAATGTTGACAGGGTCTAGCTAAATAACAGATGTACAAGGTATGGGCTGGAGTGATGCACCAAAATTTAGCTTGGATTTTGTACCTACATTTTGCAACAGAGATTCTTTTTCTATGCTAGGAATCTGTCATTTATCAGGAACACTTGAAAAACATGTTGCTGCGGTTTTGAGGATTGGTTTCAATCACAATCAGAACTTGTCACGGTTTTGGATGCGAAATAGTAGTATATTATGGTTAATAATCTTATTAATGGGTGTGCATTTATGTGCACCCAAAACTCTGTAGCAAGAATCAATATCGTCTGTTTGGCAGCACCCATAATATTGTACGAGTCGGCTACATTTTGGGTTGTAAAATATTATAAGTGGATGATGGTTGATTCTTGTGATACATTTTAGTGCATTGTTTGTATGAAATGCCTCAAATGTCCTTAATGTCTCCTCCATACCGAATATTTTGGTTTAAATTTGCAATGTAACATAGGGTTTATGAGATGCTAAACTAGTCTATTATACCACCAAGACACATACATGTGGGTTCTATATGTGTGGGGTCCACTATCATGTGTTTTGATGGTGTAATAAACTAAGTCTAGCATGAAATAAATGGTAACATAGTAATACCTGATGGAAGTTTGCAGTTGAAGTCCCTTGCCCAGACCAATGGATGGGTGACACATGGAGGGCTTGTTGCAATTAACTACCATTTTGTCTCGGTTCCTTCTTATACATTTGATGTAGTATCAGACACCGCGGTTTTGTAGTGGTAGACGCAATTTATCCCGACACCGATTTTGTAGTATCAAATACTTCATCCATTTCATTAATTACTTCCTCTTCGGTCAACAGGTTTCATGTTTGACACATGGAGGGCTTGTTGCAATTAACTACCATTTTGTCTCAGATCCTTCTTATACATTTGATGTAGTATCAGACAGTGCGGTTTTGTAGTGTCAGACGCAATTTATCCCGACACCGATTTTGTAGTATCAAATACTTCCTCCATTTCATTAGTTACTTCCTCTTCGGTCAACAGGCTTCATGTTTAATCGCACATTACTCCTAAATTATACGATGCAATTCTTTTTTAAAGTTATAAAATTAAAGTTCATAAGTTAGTAGTATTTTAAATATTTTTTATCAATATAATTTATGTGTAATATACGAGTCAAACATGACACCCGTTGACCGAAGAGGAAGTTTATAATGAAATGGAGGAAGTACCATTTTATCTATTAACGTCGAACACCACTTGGTAGTGACAGACACCAATTATCCTAGTGTTGAACATCGATTTTGGGAATAGACGTATGTGGGACACTACATTTCTTGGGCGGGCCAATATTTTTCTAGTGTGGATTTTCTATCCCACTTTTTCGTGTCCCACTTCATGTCCCACTCTCTTACATGTGATATGTGTCATTTTTTTTAGTTACCTAAATTAATTACTTTACTTAATTATACATGGATTAACTAGTTAACTAGAGTAAAAAATATTCCTTCTTAACTATACTACCTGTTTACTACTCTTTGTTTTTTTCTTAAAATAAGAAGCTACACATGAACAAAGAAATTAACATTCATAAAAGAAATCATGCTATCTTCAAAATACAAATAAACACTCAAATCAATCAAAACCGTGAGAATTCACATGTATGACTTTACAAAATTGAAAATTCATTATTCGATTCGTCTTGGCAAGTTGATCACCAAGGACATTAGGCCAGTCTTCAAATTTTCGTCCCCTAATCAAGAAACGTGTAGCTGACTTCTAGTGATTCTTTCGATTTGTCGGATCATATATAATTGATTGTTGGTTCACACTTGGCTCGATTACATGTCGCATTTTCAGCTCATAAAAATACAAGATACAATAAGAATATCTTTAAGGTGCATTTAACATGTCAAAAGAACTTGATATTTGGGCATGCAATTTGTTCCTGTGTAGCTGCTTCTTTAAAAAAAGGGTAAATGGATAGTATAGTTGTAACGACCCGACCAATCCGGTCGGCGTGGTTACTCCTGGACGGACCCACACACGTCCCAACAGTATGATATTGTCCGCTTTGGGCCTGAGCCCGTACGGATTTGCTTTTGGAATCACCCAAAAGGCCTCATACCATGTGAGAGTGGTGGTCTAACATATATACCTTTTATTCCAATCACTCTTAAGCGATGTGGGATGCGGGGCATTACAAACTACCCCCTTAAAGCCTCGACGTCCTCGTCGAGCGCCTTAAGTGGTGGGGGTGACAAACTGACAATAACCTTTATCAATCGTCCACCCGGTTCGGGCTTTGGGTTGATCTAGGCTCTGATACCATTTGTAACGACCCGACAAATCCGGCCGGCGTGGTTACTCCTGGACGGACCCACACACGTCCCAACAGTATGATATTGTCCGCTTTGGGCCTGAGCCCGCACGGATTTGCTTTTGGAATCACCCAAAAGGCCTCATACCATGTGAGAGTGGTGGTCTAACATATATACCTTTTATTCCGATCACTCTTGAGCGATGTGGGATGCGGGGCATTATAATAGTTAAAGAATATTTTTAATCTAGCTAACTAGTTAATCCATGTGTAGTTAAGTAAAGTAGGAGTTATAAGGTGGTTCAACGGAATGGAGTTGGGTTGGTGAATGGAGATGTGCAAGGTTCGATCCCCAGCGGAGACATAAGGGCGGTTTAGGTGTGGAGATCAAATGTGGTATATGATATTGTATACTAGTGTAGTAGTTATAATCTTTGCCGTTTCAAAAAAAAAAAGTGTAGTTGAGTAAAGTAATTAATTTAGATAAGTAAAAATAAAATACCACATGTCACATGTAGGAGAGTGGGACATCATGAACGAGATTGTCAGACTCGAACAATCAATATATTTGTTTGAAAGCCAAAGGGCAACTCACAACTACACAAAACATGTTGTGCAGAGGTAAGATGACATCGAGTGTCGATCTCTAGGGACTAAACTAGTTTTAACTAAATAACTATATATAATTTCAGAAAACAAATTTAACTTAGCTTGACTTAACGATATATAATGAGAGCTGGTGATAGTATGCTCGTTCTAAGCATCAAGTTCTAATTATGCATGAAAGTGCAACTCGTACTGCCTTAAAAGTAATTCGAATTAACAAACACCAAAGACAGATTTGTAGACATGTATTTTGAAAGCCTCCTATCTATATCAATACTTGGCTAAGGTTTTCAGTCTTAGTTCAAGCAGTACTTGATAATTATAATTATTGAATCGATGATCTTGAATTGTCCTAGTGTTTCTAACACTTTCATACGAAGATATTGGCTTAGTCGGATCAAAGAATCGAATTAAGATAATTAAACAAGTAAAAGACTCAGAAACTGAATCATGCATAATACGAACCCTAGCTACGAATTTATATACTATCACCAACTAGATGCTTAGCTACTCATATCAATAACGCAATCAACAATCATAATCAAAGCAATAATGAATGAAAACATGTTGAATGAAAGATAAAATATCAAAAATTGTGAGATACAAAGTTACAACCAAAGGTTGTCAATCTCCGGTGAATTGCTAAACTCACAAAGATCTAGCAAGGTGAGATCAATTGATGTCCAAATCTCTACTCTAGCTCCAATATCGATAAAAAACAATAGTTCTAAGAGAAAATATACCCAAAACAAGCTCTAGGGTTTATGACTGCAAAATTATGATGAAAGATATGAAAATTCGCAGATTTTGGAAATATATATAGTTGCTGTCGGAAGGCCCCCGGAGGACCGCCCGGTACGCGGCGGACCGCCGGACACACGGCGGTGCGCCTGGACGGGCAGAGAGTTGCCCGTGCCATTTTCTTCCTCTGGATCCTCGATTTCGGCCCTTGGCACGGTTTTGAGCCCCGAAACTTGGTCTTTTGGTCTGGAAACTCGTCCTAGTACTCCTTGACACACCACGGGTGATCTCGTTGCACCAAAACATCATTGCTCCTCCCTGATTTATATCCAAAAGTGCGATTTTCACCTAAAACCTGAAAATAACAAAGAAATAGAAACGTGACACTATTCTAACAAAATGCACTAAAATGCATGCAAGAGGATAGCTAAATTGGTGAAAAAGACCCGAATGATAGTGTAAAAAACACTGTCATCAAACTCCCCAAACCGAACCTTTGCTTGTCCTCAAGCAACTAGCTAGACTCTATGCAACCTACATGCAACACAAAGAGGAGTCTCATGCCAAACCAGAAGAACTAATCGATTGTATCTACCAAATGCTTATGAACAAAGACCATACAAATCATAACATGGAAGTAGGTTGAAGAATGTCTCGATTGAACCTATACACATTCACATATGCACTTTGTTAAACAAGAGAGTCTCTCGTAACATTCTCTACCTGGACCTAGTCAATGACGACGTAATGATGCATATTAAAATACAAATGGTTGCCCTGTGCCTATGAAACTGAGGGCTTACTACTGTTCACCAAGTGAGACTTCCCCTCAAGAGAGGTCGAACCAATACTGGCTCTCATCAAACGAAGGAGGGTTCCCTAAAAGACAACACTCCCCTATTCTACCCAACTCTTAAAGAAAAACTCTTCACCACTTCCTGAATGGCAGGACGAGGGTGGTCTAGAACAAGCCTTGGACTAGGCGACACGAGAACACAAGGAAGAATTTACAACTCGATTACGAACTACTACAAAAGCTGAAAAACAATGCAATACTTTGCTAAAACTGCTTTTTGGCTTGCTTGGACCCTTCTTTTGTTTTTTTGGGTCTTATTCTTTTTTTCCTTTTTTTTCTTTTTCCAGATTCTGGAATTTTTGATTTTTTTTTCTTTTTCATTTTTTTTATAGCCAGCAGTAGCACAATGGAAGTCCAATGAAAGGAAATAACAATGACACTACAACGACCTCCCCAAACCTATTCGAAAGAATAGGTTGGAGCACAAACTCACAAGAAAAATAAAAACAAACTCAACATGACTGAGCAAGACGAAAAACAAGTCATGAAAGTAACCCCCTCCCCAAACCTATTCGTTAGAATAGGTTTCAAACAAAGGATCACACACCTCACTCTACCTCCTTCCTAGGCATTTAGCAATCTCAAAAAGAAAGGTGAAGACTTGTTGCCTCTTACGTACATAATTACACGAGAATACAACCAAAGACTCTAACATGCAACATTTTATAAGGCCTTCGCGAACCGTAGTAGAGAAAACACCACGTAGTGATGTCGAGACTACCAAGATTAACTAGTGCACATACAAATATGACAAGCCAAGCGAGACAAACCTCAACTATTCCATAGAGATGCAATGTATGGGCAATGGTCACAAACACTTAGTCTATACAATAAAAATTTCAAAAAATTTGGCAATCAACTCCACACAACATCATGCAAAAACTAGACTAAGGATGAATGCATACGAACAAACTAAATCCTATGAAGTGATGAACGTTGTCAGGGTTCAGTCAAATAAATTTGTAATTAGCCAAAGGCAATCCACAACTACAACGAAAACCGTAGTGTAGCAGTAGAATGACTCGAGTGTCGTTCTCTCAGGACTATAACTAGCTTTATCTATTTAATCAAGAAAATATAAAACAGCAAATAAAAAGCAATAGGGGGTTTTCAAGCAGATAATGGAGGTTGGTGATAGTATGGTCCTTCTTAACATAATGGGTTGATAATCATGCATAAATTCCTCGGTCTTGCATAGAGATCTTTGAATGAATCTTGGGTCCTGTTGTAAGTATTGTGCACTACGAAGATAATATGGGTCTGACCTGTCAACAACTAACGTCCTATTGTGTTCCGTACTCATTCAACACTACGAAGATAATTTAGTCTGATTGGCCGATAAGTGTCCTAGTGTGCATAATGATCAATACAACATACGAGGATTTTGGTGTTCAACTCATCAACGAAATAAAGCAATGACACGGAGTATAATGCGCGATATAGCCATTAGCATGATTATCTTCCCTCGCTAAGAATTCACATACTACCACCAACGATAAATTTAGCTACTCATAATGTGCATGCAATCAATAGCAATCATAGAAGAAAACATATTGAAAGAATATATAAAATAAGTAGATAAAAGTTGTAAGATACAAAGTTACCGAAGGTTGTCAATCTCCGGATGATTGTGATCCTACGCGCTCCAATCTGCTATGAAAAAGTATCCCCTAAGCTATGAAACTCCCAGGACAGGCCCCGGGAAGTTCCTACCTAAACTATAGAGAGAGGTGAGAAAGTAGGCTTGGAAAGATATGATTTTCGGAGAGAAAACTCGCAACTATATATAGGCCCGAAATATCTCTGGGGCGGTTCGCCCCCCAGTGTAAACGCGAAATTTTTGCGTTTTCGACACGGTTTTGGATTTCTTCACCTTTTCGGACTCGGTTTATGACTTCTAGTAGCCTTCTAACCTCCAGATTCGGCCCCTAGACTCCAAATCCTATCCGGAAACCTTCAGATACTCCAAATATGCTTCTGGAACACCAATTCCTTGTAGACTTCAATATAATTTCCCGTAAATCTCCGAATTTCAACCAAAACCTGTAAAATAAAATCTAAAGGGAAACGTGACACTATTCTAATAAAATGTACTAAAATATAGCTAAATTAACATAGAGGATAGCTAAAATAGGTGAAACAGACTCGAATGAAAGTGTAAAATACACATTCATCATGAAGGCAGTAAACGTGCAAACAAAGGTACACGATACAATACTCAACGACATAAGTCATACAATACTAACATCATAGTTCACATAACACCTCCCCACATGAAGCTCAAGCTGGTTCCCATCAAAAGAGAATGAGGAATATAAAGTGATACTAGATGTTACCGAATGTGTGGCCTCTGTCGGCTGAGTATACCAGAATGGACATGTGAAAAGACTAGTAATCCAGGTCATAATCCCCGTAATAGTCGTTCCACATGTCAGAGAGAAGATCCTGGGACTGCTATAAGGTCTCCTGCTGCCGGTCCAAGAGCATCTGCTGCTACAAAATGAGTTGCCTATCGTTCTGGCGATGCTCCTCCGCGAGCTCCCAATCACTGTTGCGTTGGACAACATATCCATCAAGAGTATGATGCAAACCCTGTACAGTGGTGGTCAGGTTTGCAACATTGGCATCGAACCCACGGAATCTGTCATCGAGGTAGGTCCTGAGCTCAGTAAAATCAAATCCTCGAGAACCACGTGCGGCCCGAGGTGGCTGCTGTGACCCACTAGGAGCGGCGGTGTCTGGAATAGGGTCCGGATTAGGGTCCCGATCATCTGTCTCCATGTCATCCCCATCACTCGGTGAGGAAGGTGGTGAGTCATCGGCGGCGGCAGCTGAAGGTATGGTCTGTCGGAACCTATGCTCCTGCTCAGTGATAGATGTTGGAGTCACGGTCGAGATGACTGAGCCGGTCTCATCAATACCCTCTACCCCGTGGTACTTGCATTAGGCGGTGATCAGGCAGGGAAAGAAAAAGGGCTTCTTCTTTTTGTTCCAGTGCCTTTCGTACTCTTCATAGATGATGATGCCGATGTCAATATTATGCCGACCCAAAAGACAGTAGATAAGCTCTGCATACCATTGCTGAATCGAAGTATCATTGGTCCGAGGAATGAGATTGGCCATGATGAACTTCACAGTCGTCCTAGCCTCAAGGTTGAGGTCCTTCCTGTTTAGTCTCTCCGGTCTGTTGCCATATGGGTACACATAATCCCTGTGGCAGATCACCTGTGTGACGTTGTCGTCGATCACCCGGTTTGCCCTCGAGTACCTGTATACGTGTGCACTCCCGGTGAACTCCAGTTCCCCTAAGTGGATGAAGTTTGAAATCGTTTGGGGGGGTCCACGGCACTAGTGCGTTCCATACTGGGATGCCCCCCCATGTCCGCACGGTCTGTGTATCCTATGTAGAACTCTTGAAGTAGTGATACATCGTACCCCTTGAACCGGTTGGAGGTGTACCACTTCCAGTTCTTTCTCCCGTCCAAGCTGTAGAGCATTCGGCACGCCGGTGTGGTAGCATAGCTTGCTGAGATTTGGATTTTGCGGTCACGGACTATGGAGCGGGGCTTAATTGCAGCTTCCTCCTCAAGGTCCAGTCGAATGGAGATCGCTTGGAGTGAAGGTTCATAGGCTTCACAGGCTCGGGAGCTCGAGGCTGCTCCCTTTCCCTTCTTGCTCTTGGATGACCTTGCTTTCTTCTTATCACGAACCATGGTACCTGAAACGCAGCAATTAGTATCTTGTACTCAACAAAAATGATATGCTAATGCAAATGCAATGTGTGCAAGTAATCGAGTGTCAACTTCGACCAACTCTACTCCCTCACCCCATGTTCTAGTCTAGCTACCTATGCTAAGAACAATCATGCAATTCATCTCAATCATGTGCTATCATAATCAAAGGTCATGCTAGACAACGAATAACCTCAAATTCATAAGGCAACATGCATACCATAGTATCGAAAATCACCAAAAAAACTCACAATCTACCCAGTCAAGTGTTCTACCCAATAATCTATAGGCATCATATCAATTTGCTCAAATTTAATGAGGCATGAACGAATCAAAACAATGCAATCAAGACTTAGAAATCCTAATTGAGCAAAAGCCCCAATTCAACCATCCCAACGAAATTAAGCATGCAATTGATAGAGAAATCATGTAATAAACACAAAAACAAGTAACCCATACATCATACAAGCTCAATTGAAGCAAAAATCAAGAAACCCCCAATTTCTAAAATTAGGGTTCTTGAGGGGTTACCTCAGATCTGGAAATTGGATGAAGTATGGAGAGATTTGTTCGGAAGATGAAGAGCACGTAATGGGCTTCGATTTAAGCTAAAGAACACAAGATTTGGTGAAGAATCGGAAGAATTCTGGAAGAGTGAAGAATTTTGGAGCTTTTTTCGATTTTGGGGGTAAGAGGAAGAGAAAGGATGAAGAATGAGGAGAAAAGGGCTAAGTCCCGAGTTTTAGTCAGTTCTGGACTTGTGGGGCGGACCGCCCCGGGTTGGAGGCGGTGCAACCCACATCACCCGAGAGCTGGAGCTCTCGGGTGCTGAGTGGGGCGGTCCGCCTCTCAACTCCAAAGAATCACCAACTCTCTGGAGTTGGGGGCGGACCGCCCCCATGGGCGGCGGTCCGCCTCTCACCTCCAGAGAGTCGCCAAATCTATGGAAGTGCGGGGCGGACCGCCCCCCATGGGAGGCGGTGCGCCTCCCACCTACAGAGGCTCATTCGGCCCCTTTCACAAAATTTTCACTCCAAAACGTTTTCCTCACTAAAACACTCGAAAATATTCACTCAAAACATACAAAAAGCACAAAACAATACACAAACCACAAAAAATTATCAAAAAACAAATTGTTCGATGTATGCATGCAATGCAAGAAAGCAATAAAAACTCCGGGTTGCCTCCCGGAAAGTGCCATTGTTTAAAAAGTCTCTGACTCGACTTCTTCTCGCTCTTTAGTTCTTGTCCTTACCGGTACTAGACTTCCCCTTCATCGATCTCTTCCTCATACCCAGTACATGAGAATGAGAATGAACATACGCAGCAGGACCAAAAAAGTTAATAGCATGAGAAACATTAAAGCGAGGACTAGGATCAGATACGGCTTGCAACACATGTTTCTTGCCATCCACCTCAATGGTTCAAGTTCTCCTGTAGATGTCAATTACGGAGCGCAATTTGGTCAAGAATGTTTGCCCCAAGAGAACAAAATCACTTATCCCAGGTGTAGACGCCGGCATCACAACGAAATTGGTGTAGACAGAAGCTTCACCAATCTTGACCAATACATTTTTCACAATGCCCTCCGGTCGTACAAAGGATCCATCCGCTAGTTGCACAATGGCCTTGTGGCTTGCAAGCTCTCCTAGGCCACTCTTCTCAAACACATTCATGGGGAGCACATTAGAGTAAGATCCCATATCTAGTGTAGCACGGACATCATCGAGACTACCAACCCCAATCTTAACATCGAAGCTATCAGGAATTGGCTCAGGATCCTCTTGCTCCTCATCACTCAAATCAAAACCAAGGCCCTTATCTTCCTCCTTAGCAAGTGGAGGCTCACCGTTTTCGCAACACTTGCACGCCGCAACCTTCTTGATGGTAATCTCCATAGGAAGATCTCCTACCAAAGTGATGGACATCGACTTCTCAGTATTGCTAGGCAACTTTCCCTGCTCCCTACTCGCTCCACGGTCGATTAGCTCTTGCATCTTTTGGTGAGCAAGCCTAGTACTTGCCTCCAATTGATCGAGCCTACCCCTCGTCTTCTCCGAATCTTCCTCATACCTCTTCATAAACCCCTGGGTATTGTCGACCATCTTCTACAAAGTGTCCAAGAGAGCAGCTGACTTGGACTTAGGTGCTTCAGTTCTAGGGGGAGGGTTCTCACAATGATCATTACCGTAGTTGAGATTACTACGGTCTTGGTTAGGTCCATAGGTCTGGTTTTGGGATGCATAACCTTGGTTGCTTCGGAACCCCTTCTTCCAATATCCACCACGAGGATTCCTACCGTCTTGCCCATAGCTAGCCTCCCCAAGTTTTGCAGCAAACACCTCTTCTTCTCCTGCTTCCACCCAATAAACACCATCGTTGCCCAGATCAGACCTACACATATGAGCCCCATGCCCATAGTTCTTGCACACCCTGCAAACTTCATTGGAAAGGGGTTGCCCCATCGAGCTCTTAAGAGCCTGCCTCATCTCATGGGCGAAGCCATCAAACCTATCCCCACTGACACCGTTCAACTGCACCTCGGGTTTCGTTGGAGCTTCAACTACACGCCTCATGTTCATGCCCCGTGGATCCTTGAACTGAGATCCCTTCGCGAGCCTTTCAAAACACGCCCACACATCTTCGGCGGTCTCCTCCCAGATATTTCCTCGGCATTGGAAATTCACAACCTGTTGGCTCTCATATGTGAGCCCATTGTAGAAGTGCTGGACAAGATCAGAGACTTCCATCCCATGCTGTGGGCACTTGTTCATGAGGTCCTTGTACCTCTCGAGAGCAGTGTAGATGGTCTCATCGTAGTCTTGCTTGAAACCACTGATTTACGCCTTCAGCGCGGTAGTAAGAGTATGGGGAAAATATTTCTCCATAAAAGCAGAAAACACCTTAGCCCAGGTGTCAAGTGATCCATCTTCCAGAGAGCCTAACCATGCCTTTGCTTTATCGCCAAGACCCATAGCAAAGACCTTCATCCGTAATCCCAGCTCCAAGCCTTGGGAGATTGTTGATGAAATCCTCAATGTCATTCAAGAATCCCATGACATCCTCCCTAGCCAACCCGTAGAACTTCGGAAGCTGCTGGAATATGTGATTCTTAATCTCCAAATCACGAGTTGCAGTAGAAAGAACAATAGTCGGGCCTCTCATCCGTTCCTGGTTGGGTTGAACCCATGATTTCAAGAGTGGGCGAGCCATCACAAAACCTTCCCAAGAATCAGGTTGCTTAAAAATCTCCTGCAGAGAATCAGAGAAATCTTCCTCCACTACCTCAACTCTAGCACTAACTCGCTTCCTTTGATGATATACCCTATCAATCTCTGCAATAGGTTCAACAAGAGGAATTCCACTAGATCTCGTGCTCCGCATAAACTACCTGAAACGAATCAAGTGAGTATCAAAGGGAAACAAAGTAAACTACTAAATTCTGGAAATTGAATGTTGAAAATATAAACAAGCTAAAGAGTAAAAATGAGTTATAGTCCCCGACAACGGCGCCAATTTGATGAACGAGATTGTCAGGCTCGAACAATCAAATAAATTTGTTTGAAAGACAAAGGGCAACTCACAACTACACAAAACACGTAGTGCAGAGGTAAGATGACCTCGAGTGTCGATCTCTAGGGACTAAACTAGCTTTAACTAAATAACTATATATAATTTCATAAAACAAATTTAACTTAGCTTGACTTAACGATATATAATGAGAGTTGGTGATAGTATGCTCGTTCTAAGCATCAAGTTCTAATTATGCATGAAAGTGCAACTCGTACTGCCTTAAAAGTAATTCGAATTAACAAACACCAAAGACAGATTTGTAGACGTGTATTTGGAAAGCTTCTTATCTATATTAATACTTGGCTAAGGTTGTCAGTCTTAGTTCAAGCAGTACTTGATAAATATAATTATTGAATCGATGATCTTGAATTGTCCTAGTGTTTCTAACACTTTCAAACGAAGATATTGGCTTAGTCGGATCAAAGAATCGAATTAAGATAATTAAACAAGTAAAAGACTCAGAAACTCAATCATGCATAATACGAACCCTAGCTACAAATTTACATACTATCACCAACTAGATGCTTAGCTACTCATATCAGTAACACAATCAACAATCATAATCAAAGAAATAATGAATGAAAACATGTTGAATGAAAGATAAAATAGCAGAAATTGTGAGATACAAAGTTACCACCAAAGGTTGTCAATCTCCGGTGAATTGCTAAACTCACAAAGATCTAGCAAGGTGAGATCAATTGATGTCCAAATCTCTAGTCTAGCTCCAAAATCTATAAGAAACAATGGTTCTAAGAGAAAATATACCCAGAACAAGCTCTAGGGTTTATGTCTGCAAAATTATGATGAAAGATATGAAAATTTGCAGATTTTGGAAATATATATAGTTGCTGTCAGAAGGCCCCCGGCGGACCGACCGCCGCGTACGCGGCGGTGCGCCTGGCACGGGCAGAGAATTGTCCGTGCCATTTTCTTCCTCCGGATCCTCGATTTCGGCCCTTGGCATGGTTTTGAGCCCCGAAACTTGGTCTTTTGGCCTGAAAACTCGTCTCGGTACTCCTTGACACACCACATATGATCTCGTTGCACCAAAACATCATTGTTCCGCCATGATTTATATCCAAAAGCACGATTTTCACCTAAAACCTAAAAATAATAAAAGAAGTGGAAACGTGACACTATTCTAACAAAATGCACTAAAATGCATGCAAGAGGATAGCTAAATTGGTGAAAAAGACCCGAATGATAGTGTAAAAAACACTGTCATTAGGACATGAAGTGAGAAATGAAAATGTGGGATAGAAAATCCGCATCGCTCACAACCATCTTTTAGGTCATAATGGATAACAATTGTAAATAAGTTGCACTTATAAATATAATACTTTGCAATTTGAAATACAAAATATTCGTGATTTACTAAAATGGCTATTATACATGAGCAGAGGCCAATTCGGGGCTTCATGACAAGTTTCAAAGGTGGTAGATGGTGAAATTCATAAAGAGTACACCTAACATTTTCTATTCGAGATGGAAATTAAGGGTTGGAGTGGAAAGGAACTTTGAAATTTGACAACATTTCAATGTAATGTGAAAACTAACTTAGCAGTTATCACATAATAATACCCGTCAGTGTTTATACTCATGATATTGTAGTGATCCAATAAACCATAAATAGATGAAATGCATAGACCAGTCGAATTCAATTAGTATTTTAAAGTATCATGGAATAGACTCATCGAACGTAGTTAATTAGAGTTCTAAACTACTATGTAATACACTCGTGGGATGCATTTAGGGTTTTAAACCATTGTGAAATAGACCCGTCAAACGTAGTTAGCACATGACTTACCCGACAAAATTTTACACACATGATATTGTACGGATCCATTAAAACATAAGCAGATGAAGTGCATAGACGTGTCGAATGCAATTGGTGTTTTAAACACTACAAGAAATCAGTCATTTAGCGACGGATAGTTAGGTACGGATACGATCCGTGGATCGCTACGGTTAGCGACGGATAACGACGACCTGCGCTCTAAGCTCAGTTCGTCCTTGGAAGGAGCCAATCCGGCGTCGAACTAGCGACGGATTATGCTTATCTGTCCCAATAGTAGAGACGGATGAGTCGATCCGTCGCTAACATAGTTGACCAAACTGCTTTTTTTTAAAAGAAAATTGAAAAAAATAAATAAATTAAAACTAGCGACGGATAAGCTAACCGTAGACCAGTCGAATATGTGTCGAATTAAAACTATCTGTCGAATATACAGACGGGTTTCGTCTTCCCCAATTCATTTCCCCCAAACCCTAACGACATCTCCTCCCATCTCAAATCGCTCCTTCTTCTCCTCCCATCTCAAATCGACATCTCCATTCACCACCACCACCACGACGAATCGGTTTAGCCACTACAACCACCACCACGACCACATCTCCCCATTTCTCACTTCCTCTCCGCCCCAATCTTAAACCCTAACCTCTATTTCCACCACGCCACCGCCCACCACCACCGGAGCACTCCACCCCTACCACCGGAATCGGGTATGTTCTTTCTTCTTTCTTCTTTCTTCTTTTATTCTTTCTTCTTTTCACTTCTCTGATTCACTTCTCAGATTCATTATCTCCACCGCGCTGGACCACTAGTTTCCTCCCCATTACCACTCTCTATTTGAAAGGTGATTAACCTAAACCCAAGATTCGATTTGATTTGCCCTAAATTAACCCTAATTTTTAACTGAAATTTGGTTAATATTCATGTAATTTTCATGTTAAATGGAATTGAATATCATAATATCCATATCAATACCTTAATATTCATGTTAATATTCATGTTAGTTCTGTTAGGGCATAAGTTAGTTTTGATAAGTTGCTTAAGTTAGTTCTGTTTATTATAATTTTGTTAATTAATAGAATAATAATGTTAATTATGTTATTTAGTTAATTTAATTAATTATGGTGTGATGATGCTAGAATTACGATTTTAGTGAATATTTAATCATTTTATAAAGTGTGATGATGCTATAATTATAGTCAGTTTAGGATGTGTTGGTTTAGACTTATCTTGGGTGATACCTAATGCTATACGTTTATTGTCGATCAGTAAGCGTTTTATTGGTTTTCACCCATTGGTAAGCCTCACCAACATTTAAACGAACTGATTATCTAACTGAACACACCATAAGACTTATATTGATAAACACTTATATATAATTTAGGTTCTCTTTCATATTTTTATATAAGCTATAAAGTGTGATGATGCTATTATAATCGGTTTTTGTGTGTTGGTAAGACTTTTCTTGGGCCCTAACTAATAGTACATGCTTACTATCGATCAGTGGGAGTTACATTGGTTAGGTCCCATAGAAAAGTCTCCCCGACATTAATATACTATATTTCTTATGTAATCATATAAACCATATATATCAATTGATGACTAGAAGTTTATTTAAATATGGCCTTGTGTTGTGAATGATTGTAGTAGGCAGGTTAGTTAACTAAGGAAAAGTTAGTTAAATATGGTTTACATGCATAAAAAAATACAAACACATTGTCCTTCGGACACACCATCACTTCCATAACTAGATAATGTCGGTGTGTCCGAGGGACAGTGTGTTTGTAGTTCGGTAATCATGTAAACCATTTTTTTTTTTGTTACAAATTATCGTGGTTCATACTTAAATTTTATACATGCAGACAATGCACGAGGATGGTGAAGCACAGCCACAGGGCGGCGACGAAATGCACATTGGGCTGCCAGTCTTGTCCGTTGGGCAGGATTCTTTGTAAGTTCTGTTAAAGTTTGTATTTAATTGTTTTTACATATAGTTGTGGGTATCCATAATTAATTTTTTTAAATGTGTGACAGGTTTCACCCGCCTGCAGCTAATAGAAAGTTGGCAATGATAATGAAAAAAGGATTTGATAGGCTTCCAGCGCCAGGGAGTGGGGGTCAAAGGTGGAGTACGCTTCCTCTGTCCGCGAAGGAGCAGTTTTTCGAGGAATTCAAGGTACTTTATTTGTATTTAATAGCTTTACGTCCGCATTCATGATGTTGGGTAGGCGGCGCCCATGATTATGTTAGACCGCAACCTTAGGTTATTGAGTAGGCGTCGCTCACTAAGTGTAACATTTAGGTAAAGTGTGTTTCACTTATTTCAATTGAATATTGCAGAACTACTACTATATGCCTCCTTCCCATACAGAGGAGTTATAGAATGCGTTCCTGGTCCGTGGATCTGACATCCACATGCATTCGATGCAGCGGACCAAAGATGAGTGGAGGAAGAAGGGAAAATGGGTTCCATGGATTTCTACGGATGCTCGGCCGATGTGGGAGGCGTACTGGAACGAGGACCGTCCCCTCCCGGCGTACAACTGTGCTGGAGCTTTGGGTGTGGTGGAGAACGCAGAGGACTAGCTAGTACTTCTGTTGGTTCATTTTTAGTTTATGTTCGTACATTTTAGGAATGCATCTCCGTACATTTTGAGATTATCATTTTTCATGTTTATGTTCGTACCTTTTAGTATTTTTGTACGTACACTATTAGTTTTTTGAATGAAATTTATATTTTCGTACAATCAATCATCGTTTATTTCTCTGGCGCATTCAATTTTACCTCGAAGAACAAACTTAATTTTAAAACAATAATAGTATTATTATATATATATATATATATATATATATATATATATATATATATATATATATATATATATATATATATATATATATATATATATATATATATATATATATATATATATATATATATATATATTATATATATATATATATATTGCGTAATACACACGTGCATGGAACACAGTTAAACTATTGCGGAACAAACCCGTCGATCATAGTGAGCTTGTAAACTATGCATTAGACCAGTCAAAACAATCAGTGTTATAAATTATTACAAAATAGGCCCGTTGAATACATTTAATTTAATGTTTTACAATATTGCGGAATAGACCATCAAACATAATTAGTGTTCAATATTAGAGCTAAGGGTTCTCAATTCAATTGGATTACTGCAACTCAATTTTCTCTTTCCCTGTTGTTGAGTTCGATACAACAATAGTCGATTCTATCAAATCACAAAGTTCACAATACAAATAAACCACCAAGAACCAGCTGCACCAAAGCAAACACACAACCACGCACACAACCACAGAAGACAGAGTAAGAACGCAAGCAAGAAAGAACACAAGAGTTTAACGTGGTTCGGTTCTAAATAACCTACGTCCACGGAGATCAACTAGCTTCCACTATATTATCACAATCCGCTATTACAAGTTACTAACCAACCACAAGAAACAGATTCTCTAGCTAGCACCTATAATATCGATAATATATATAACTTGTCGAAGTAGTCGAACAAGCCTTCAATGTCGTGTTGTTATGTCTACCAAACCGTCTCCAGATTACCCCCAAAGCTGCCTCCAAATTATACAAAGACCATATGTCAAATTTATCTAAAACATATAAATCTTCAACCCTCAGATTCTTAATTTGTCAATATTGGTGATCGATTGAACTGATCAATTTATGTGTTTAGTCTGTTGAATCTACCTTGAGCATTCAGTAATCATCCCTTTACACTACAAGAAACACACCTCTTACCGACGGATGGTATCCGTCGGTAAGAGGGGACCGATCCGTCGGTAAGCCCTTACTGACGGATTTGTCCTCCCTTACCGACGGATAAATAGCCCGTAGCTATTTTATCCGTTGGTAACCCCATTACCAACGGTTATTATCCGTCGCTAACTTTAGCGACGGATAATACCGACGGACCGACGAATAAGGGCGTTGAGCAGCCCTTATTCGTCTGACCGACGGATAAAATTATCCGTCGGTGATGTTTACCGATGGATAACTTTATCCGTCGGTCAAGACCGGTTGACTAAGTCAGTCAACCGGTCTTGACCGACGGATAAAGTTATCCGTCGGTATTTTTTTTTAATTTTTTTATTATTTTTCTTAATAATTATACAACAACCTGTTTATCGGGAATAAATATAAATTTACGTACTAAAAATTAAAAATCATTAAAATTGAATTGAAAATAAAATTCAATAAAATTCGATTCTTCAAAATAGAAAAACGTTTACTACAAATGTAAATGTGAAAGTTCTACAATAGTACTACAAATGCCTAACTAAAATGTCAAAATCTAAGAACGACGACCACTAGAACCACGACCACTGCAACCCGAAGGAGCATGAGAACTGCCTTGCAAACCCGCACTCCCCGCCGTACCAGGGCTCCCCTTCCCGGTCTGAAACACAGCTCCCTCTGCGAACGGATCTATGCCAATGCGATGCTTCTCCAGCAGCTGCTTCAGCACCCAGTTCTGCGTCTCCGCCTGACACAAGTAATGATCGATGTAGTTAAGAATATGAATGATAGATGCCAGCAATGTAAATGAGCATACAAGTGGTTATACATCTACATGACATATCAACATAATCTTAGCATACAAGTGAATATACCTGAGACACAAGTGTGTCCTGAATGGTCATAATCCTAACATTCTCGGCCCTAAGTGCTGCCATCTTCTCAGCCAATCGAGAATCTGAACTGGAGGTAGAACCGGATGAGCACTGAAATGATTCAGCTGCAAGAGAACGTCCCAAGTTCCCTAAGCCATAGACCGACCACTTAGGGCCAGGAGGGTTCACCTCGAGGAAGGCAGCGTTCTCTTCCTCCGTCGTAAGACCGTCACCCTTCTCTTGCATCTTAACCACGTACAAAGCCTCAACGTCGTCCTACAAGCAGTTAAGCAATACATGAGTTGATATATTACAATACATATACAAACTTTTTAGAAAGAAATACAGTACAAGTAACTCGAACTACTCATTTATGTACTTACATTCAGTTTCTGGGCTTTCTTGCATGTCCACTTGCCGTTCTTGCACTTGGCATTTTTCACCATGGTCAAGTACGACTCACATCCTTGTCCAGTGAGCCTCTGTTCATTTTGCAAAGTAATAAGTGTCAGTGTTTACAATAAAATTGTAAGAATATTGAAAGTGACTGGAGTAAAGCACAAGTTAACTTACTGCATTGAGGTCACGAGTGGCCTGAGACTGTGTGCCGAGATGGTGCATCGAATAGTCCTCGTCATCATCGGAGCTGCTTCTGTCCGCCCGTGCTCGATTCCTCTTGTTCTGTTCTGATAGGTCCTCGGCATCCTGTGTCCTCCAGTAAGCCAACCACAGAGGCCACTTGTTGTCGTGGATGAATCTAGGCTTCACTCGAGGAGACTCCTTAAGGTCGTGGACCTTGTCTCGGTAACAACGAGCACCAATGATGAACCGGAATTTGTCGGATTCCAACTAATCAAATAAATTTGTTATTTAGCCAAAGGCAATTCACAACTACAATGAAAACCGTAGTGTAGCAGTAGAATGACCTCGAGTGTCGTTCTCTAAGGACTATAACTAGCTTTATCTATTTAACTAAAGAATATAAAAACAGCAGACAGTAAAGCAAAGGTTTTTCTAACAGATAATGGAGATTGGTGATAGTATGATCCTTCAAAGCATAATGGGTTAATAATCATGCGTAAATTCCTCGGTTTTTCATGGAGATCTTTGATCAATCAATTGTCCTGTTGCAATTATCACACACTACGAAGATAAAGATACTGACAAGTCAAGCGCTACTGTCCTATTTGCTTATCAACTTTTTGGCATAAAACAGCACCCATAGCAAAATTCGAAGCATCACACATAATCTCAAAAGGAAGATTTCAGTCAAGTGGCACAACAATGGGAGAAGAAACAAGCTTTTCCTTAAGGGTATTAAAAGCAACTAAGCATTCATTAGAGAAATGGAAAACCACATCTTTTGCAAGAAAGCTACTTAAAGGTTTAGCAATTTTTGAAAAATCTTTAATAAACCTCCTATGAAAATTTACATGGCCAAGAAAAGATTGCAATTCTTTCACACAAGTAGGTGGGGGAAGTTTTTCAATGATTTCGATCTTGGCCTTGTCTACCTCAATACCTCTTTCAGAAACTACATGTCCTAGAACAATGCCTTCTCTAACCATATAATGACTCTTCTCCCAGCTTAAGGTTAAGTTGCATTCAATGCACCTTTTCAGAACAAGATCTAATCTTTGCAAGCATTCATCAAAGGAATCTCCAAAAAGGGAAAAATCGTCCATGAAAACTTCAACAAATTTAGTTACCATGTCAGAGAAAACAGAAAGCATGCACCTTTGAAAAGTGGTGGGAGCATTGCATAGTCCAAATGGCATCCTCCTATAGGCAAATGTTTCGAATGGGCAAGTGAATGTCGTCTTCTCCTGATCCTCCGATGCAATCTGAATCTGGTAGAAACCTGATAAACCATCAAGAAAACAATAAAACTTCCGCCCCCCAAGGCGGTTTAGCATGTCATCTATAAATGGTAAAGGGAATTGGTCTTTCTTAGTGGCGGCATTTAATCTTCTATAGTCAATGCACATCCGCCATCCAGTGGTCTTCCTAACCGGTACCAATTCTCCCTTCTCATTCTCTTCCACCGTGACTCCTGATTTCTTAGGAACTACATGTACCGGGCTCACCCATCGACTATCAGGAATGGGGTAAATCATATCAGCATCTAGCAACTTGATCACTTCTTTCTTTACCACCTCTTGCATGGCTGGATTTATCCTTCGCTGAGGTTGCCTAACGGGTTTGGCATCCTGCTCTAGAGTGATGTTGTGCACGCACCGTGTAGGGCTAATTCCTTTGATATCACTGATCCCCCATCCTATAGCTGCGGAATTCTCCTTCAATACTTCAATTAGCTTACTGTCTTCATTGTCGGAGAGATGTGAGGAGACAATTACAGGCTTCTTCTGATTTTCTCCTAAGTACACATACTTGAGGTGCGCAGGAAGCGGTTTCAATTCCAAGCTAGGTTCTTCAGGAAACCCACTTCCTTCCTCTTCTTCATCTAAAGGTTCAAGTACCTCCTCTCCTGCGGGAATTTCTGGGGTGCTATCCATTATTTCAACTAGTTCCCTTGCTTCTTCGGTCATATAGCACGTCTCAGTTCGCATTGTCAGTACCTTCTCAAGTGGTTCACGATTACCATGGCAATGATGAAATTTGGGAATCACGGACTCATAGCAAGCGACAACTTTTAACTCCTCCGCGACTTCCTTATCTCCGATGCTACATCCTACCAACTCGATCTTCTCGCCCATTACCTCCATGGTTATTTTCTTGCCCTTAAGTTCAAGGCATGTGTTTGTAGTTGCCATGAATGGTCTCCCAAGTAATACTACGTGCTCACGAATATGGCTCTTTCCCTCGTCCGCGGAATTCATTACTACAAAATCAGCTGGGATTATCAATTTGTCCACCTTCACAAGGATGTCTTCTATTATCCCGACCGGCCTCTTCACACTTTGGTCAGCCATTTGGACGACCATATCAGTTGGTGTCAATTCTCCGAGTTCCAGGGCCTTGTATACTGAATAGGGCATTAAGTTTATGCTAGCTCCTAAGTCAAGCATTGCTTTCGTAGTTCGTCCATTCCCTAAGGCGATGTCGATGATGAAACTTCCAGGATCCTTTTTCTTCACTGGTAATCCGGCAATTGAGTTCACCGTTTCAACCCCATTCACTTCCGTCCCTGAAGTAATCCGTTTGTTCTTGATCTCACGAAAGAATTTCGTATATGCTGGAATGTTTTGGATCAACTCCAAGAGAGGCACATTGACTTCTACTTTTGACAGGCGTTGGAATAGGGGTGAATCCTGAATATCCTTCTTGGCTGGCTTGATCCGACTTGGGAATGGCACATGTGGCTTCGGAGGCACATATGGATTGGAAGACTTGTGAAGCTCCCCTGGCGTACTAGTCCCTACCTCGACTTCGTCATCTCCTATGTCTACCACGGATGGACTTGGTTCATCATTCCTTCCTGGAACTTCTTGAGGTTCTTTGAAACTTTCGCTAACCTCTTGTTCTGTGCTTGGTCCTGTATTTTCGGTCCCAGTAGGTTCTACTCGTTTAGGACGCACGAAGTTAGGAATTTTGGTCATCTTGCCTCCACGGAGTAGTAGATTCACCTCTTCGCACTCATTCTCCTTGGTAGTAACAGCTGGAAGTCGCTCGGGATCAGTTTCGGGTGTCACATCGGGAGGACTGGGGTTGCACGATTCCCTGGAGTTGGGGGGTGATTCGCCCCTTACCTCGGGTGGTTTGCTCACTACTTCCAGGGGGGTGTCCTCGACTGTTTTACCGCACCTTCCACACTTCAGCAGGCTAAGCTCTTTGATAATTCGTTCAGTTACTTCTACCGCTTCAAAAGCCTTCTCAATGCGAAAATTGTTCTCAGCTTGCCTTGCGTGTGCTATCTCGAAAACACTCTCAATGGCTTTAATCCCTGCGTAAAATGCAAGTTCGTCCTCCTCACTGATGTCTTCGTCCTCAGAATATTCTTCGCATAACCCGTCAGTTTCCCCTTGATTTGAATATATGTTGGTGACTTCATTCGACATTATTTTCTCGGATTGTGCGGATCCATTGGCGTACTTTTGAAAGATCTTCACTGCTTCTTCAACTGTACACTCTTCTAAACCTCCACACATCCCATCCACTTGAAGCCTAACTTCATCACGTAGTCCACCAACAAAAAACCAGATCAGCTCCCCATCGTCGAAACGGTGGTGGGGGCACTCACGTTTATACAGCTCAAATCGATCATAGGTGTCACAGAACCGCTCGTATTCTCCTTGCTTGAAGTGTTTGATCCGATTCCGCAGTGCAATCGTCTCATGGTAAGGCATGAAACGTGCCAAGAACTCCTCTACAACTTGGCTCCAGGTCCTCAGTGATCCTGGTGCTAACCTTGCTATCCATATCCTTGGTTCATATCCCAAAGCAAAATGAAATAATTTCCTGCATAATTGATCCTCGGTGAACTCCTTTGCTGGAACCTTTGCTATTTCCTCTTCATAGGACCTGATGAAGCTTATCGGATTCATATCCTCTCCATCTTCGGACCTCGGTATCCTTCTTACTACAGAACTTGTTACCTCATACCCTGATAACTCTTCTTCCAAGTATATAGCTGACCCCCACCTGATTTGCGAGACCGTAGGCGTCAAGCGGGCTTTTAAGGTCGTCATATCTGGAAATCTGTATCAGGAGCAACTCAAAACTGAAAATTAGCCTCGTTAGAAATTTCGAAAATCGAGAATATTTCCAGATATCGAATACTACTAAGGCTAGGAAAGGAGAATTAGAAACAGACTAGGAAAGCAGTATCAGAGAGAGATTAGAAAGGAAAACTAAAACTACTAGAATTAGGAATTGAATGCTGAAAATATAAACAAATTAAACAGAAAAAAGGAGTATAGTCCCCGGCAACGGCGCCAATTTGATGAACCGGAATTTGTTGGATTCCAACTAATCAAATAAATTTGTTATTTAGCCAAAGGCAATTCACAACTACAACGAAAACCGTAGTGTAGCAGTAGAATGACCTCGAGTGTCGTTCTCTAAGGACTATAACTAGCTTTATCTATTTAACTAAAGAATATAAAAACAACAGACAGTAAAGCAAAGGTTTTTCTAACATATAATGGAGATTGGTGATAGTATGATCCTTCAAAGCATAATGGGTTAATAATCATGCGTAAATTCCTCGGTTTTCATGGAGATCTTTGATCAATCAATTGTCCTGTTGCAGTTATCACACACTACGAAGATACAGATACTGACAAGTCAAGCGCTACTGTCCAATTGTGTTCCGTAATTATTCAACACTACGAAGATATAGATGTGCATAGGTCGACAAGGGTCCAATTGTGTGCAATAATTAATCAACATACGAAGATATAGGTTGCGCCTGATCAACGAAATAAAGCAATAACACGGAGTATAATGCGCGATATAGCCATTATCAACCCTTCGCTAAGAATTCACATACTACCACCAATGATAAGTTTAGCTACTCATAGTTGTCATGCAATCAACAGAAATCATAGAAGAAAACATGTTGAAAGATATATAAAAATAAGTAGAATAAACCGTAAGATACAATGTAACCGAAGGTTGTCAGTCTCCGAAGAATCGCGATCTTACAAGCTCCAACCTGCTATGAAAAAGTATCTCCTAAGCTACGGACTCCCAGAACAGGCTCTGGGAAGTGCCTACCTAAAACTACAGAGAAAGGTGAGAGAGAAGGTCTGGAAAAGTATGAAAAACGGAAAAAACTGAGCAACCATATATAGGCTTCGAATTTGTGTGGGGCGATTCGCCCCACACACCGGGCGATTCGCCTGGTGTGGGGCATTCGCCCCACGTCCCGGGCGATTCGCCCGGGAGTGTTTTTCGGGATATTCCGCGTTTTCGACGCGTTTTTGGATTTCTTCCCCTTTTCGTACTCGGTTTTTGACTTCTAGTAGCCTTCTAACCTCCAGATTTGATCCCTAGACTCCAAATCCTATCCGGAAACCTTCAGATACTCCAAATAGGCTTCTGGAACACCAATTCCTTGTCAACTTCAATATAATTGCCCTGAAATCCTCGTTTTTCAACAAAAACCTGTAAAATAAAAACTAAAGGGAAACGTGACACTATTCTAATAAAACGCACTAAAATATAGCTAAATTAACATAGAGGATAGCTAAAATCGTTGAAAAAGACTCAAATGAAAGTGTAAAATACACATTCATCAACCAACAGTGTTGAAAACAAACCAAAGATCCTTCAATAGCACGTTTGGCAAGTAGTAGTGTTTCTAACCACCAAAACAACCAAAGGTCACAATTTAGAACGACACAACAATCAATACAACAAGAACAAGATTAACATAAGCACAATGGTGACTAACATATCACCCAAATATAGTGGCTAACATACCACTCACATTGCCCTAAAAAACAACTAACACATGGTGACTAACATATCACCCAAATATAGTGGCTAACATACCACTCACGTAAATTTAGAATAAAAATAAAATCATAGAGTAAGCATGAAATCCAGAAGTCTTCCTCCCAGAAAGCATAGAGTAAGCCGGAAAGTCACTAACAGTCCACAGAAGAGCTGCTCTCAAAGTGAAGTTCTTCTTGCTAGACACATCATAAGCAGGTATACCGTTCACCCATAGATCATGAAGCTCCTTGATCAGGGGCTGCAAGAACACATCCAGCTTCTGTCCCGGATCATCTGGACCGGGAACCAAGACAGTCAAGAACATGAATGGTTCTTTCATGCAATCATTCGGCGGAAGATTGGTCCGTTTATACATCCAAGACCGATCGGGTTCCATTTCAACAATGACTAACCTGAAATTCTTTAATTATTAAATTCATACATTTTCAATATTCATATTTAGAAATGTAGTTTTAAGGATATTTATATGTCTTATACATATTTGAAGTTAACATTATAATCATTTTATTATTATGTTATAATCATTTCATTTCATTTCAAGGACAAATTATAATCATCAACCAACCATATAACAAAAACATCTCTAGCCTAACATCATCAACCATATCACCAATTTACCAACCATCAACAACATCATCTCTAGACTAGCATCATCAACAACAACCATATGAACATCATCTCTAGCCTAACATTATCAACCATATCACCAATCAACCATATAACAACATCATCTCTAGCCTAACATCATCAACCTTATCACCAATCAACCAACCATCAACAACATCATCTCTAGCCTAGCATTGTCAACAACAACCATATGAACATCATCTCTAACCTAACATCATCATCATATCATCATCTCGAACTCATTTTCACTGTATTTCAAAACCCCCAAATTGAGCTACAAGTCTCGATTTTCATAAATTACTCAATTTTATCGTATTCAACTACAAAATTAACCTTATATAAGTACATAAGCTAGTTATGGAACATGAAATTCGATCAAATACAAAACTAAAAAAAGCACTAACTTGATCTAAGTCTCGATTTTAATTAACAAACCCAAATTAACATAATCCAAAACTAACATTCAACTATAACAACTAATATCTACTTAATACTAACATACATTTCCATAATTTAAGAAATCCCCAAATTAACAAAATCTCAAAATCGATTCATTACTCAATTTTAACAACAATCAACTACACATTTAAGCAAAATAGACTTGTATCAACTACTATGTAACATACATTTGACAATTTAACAAACAATTGGATAATTTCCAAATTAAAAATCAAATAAGGGTTAGAGTTCATACCTTTGATTTTGCACAAATTGATCAAAAAAACTTCGAATTGAAGGTTGTTCCTTGTTGCTTGTGCAATAAGCTTCAATTTGCTACCAAAATTGATGAAAATGGTGGAGTTTTGAAGGAGAAATGGAGATGAGAAGAGAGAAAAACGGAGAAGAAGAAGAATGGAGGAAAAAGAATGAAGGTTTCTGCCGGTTTCTTCACGATATAGTTAAGCTTACCGACGGATAACGTTATCCGTCGGTAAGCTTTGTTTTTTTAATTTTTTTTTATTTATTAAAACTGGTAATTCAGCGACGGATAACGTTATCCGTCGCTAAATTACCGACGGATAGGTCCTCTTTAGCGACGGATGACGAACAAAGTGGTCAACTTTGTTCGTTATCCGTCATCCGTCGGTAACGGGGAGCGATCCTACCGACGGATAAAATCCTTTATTTTATCCATCGGTATCCGACGGATTTTTTGTAGTGTTATATAGCCTCCAATTCACAGCTAAAACCCAAAGGAATTCGAATAGAAATTGATTTCCTAACGGAGACAATTACCTTTTCCTGACTGCTTTCGGAAACAGGAGTTATCCAGGGAGTTGCTCAAGACCTTGCTTAACACAAGTCTTCTTCTTTTGCTGCTGTATGTTGAGATAACACCTCACACCTTAGATAGCAATGACTCGGAAGGATAGTGGAGATGAAGTACATGACTGATGACAAGAAACGGAAGAAAACTTACAAAACCAGAAAGCAAGGTTTGATCAAGAAATTGCATGAACTCACTACCCTATGTGATGTGAAGGCCTGCGCCATTATCTACGACGAATCATCCGCCTCGCCCAATGTATGGTCTCCCAATTGCGACGAAGATGTTCGACTGTTGATCAACAAGTACAGGGCTCAGTCTCGGAAGATGACGTATGGCCTGTCTGATTTTTACAATAAAAAGAAGCAAAAACTCGAGGAAGATCTGTGCAGGATTCGGAAGAAGAGCAGAGAGGCTAAGTACCCGACTTGGGTCGAGCCATTGAACGCGTTGAAAGAACCCGAGTTGAGAGAATCCGCTGCCTCGTTGGAGAGTAAGATTGTGGATGTTAAGGCCAGGATCGAGGAGTTGAAGAAGAGTAGATCAGATGGAGCAGGGCTGAGTTTGATGAACCAGCAGCAGCAGCAGGGCGGTGTTTTCTCGACTAGGCCGTTGGATATGTCCTTGCTTCCTCGTGGTTATAGTTACTAATACTCGAGTGCTATTGATCAGCAAAAAAACCAATCTTTTGTTAATCTGATCCCGATCATTGCACCGAGTATGATGACAATGTTGACGAGTGGGTGTAACTCTGATCGAGGGCTGTATGAGTCGGTTTTTTGGACAATATTTTTGGCATGCACTAGTTAAGTACTGATGACAGATAACTTTTGTATAGTTGAACTAGTTTATGTTTCAATTCAATGGAACATTTTAATGTAGACAGATTTGCTTATTCCTTTTCGTTCTGTTCGATGCCATTTGATCACTTAATTCTTTATTTTAAAAACTTCAAATTATTCATTTCACAGCATAATTAATCAGAAGATCTATATCCTGTTGATTGATTGTTGCTGCGTACACTTTGTTATGCATGGATCATAACTTCACCTAGAGAAAGCTAAAGCGACTCCGAATTTAGTCTTGAAAGATTGAATTTATCATAATCAATCGCAAATTAAAGCAATGTACCGTACACAAATATGCAAGAATGTAAAATGTTTCAAGGGCAAATGAAACAATGGCTAGATAGTTATATATTTCTAGGAATTCAGCCATGAAGAATACCTACTAAACCAACATCTGTAAACATTTAAGGTGATCTTCGAGCAACAGCTACCACTAACAGCTCAGCTTCAACAATAATACAACCATTCACAAGAAAGCCTTTCGTCTCAGTATTCAGAACAGCAATTTCTCAGAGTACGCAAAGAATCATAGCAGAACAAATAAAGTGAATTGAGTTTATTGAAAGTAAGAAAACTATTGTATATTAACGTGATTTACAAAGGAAAACATAGCTAGCTATTTATACTACTATAACCCTAATAAAACTATATGTACACGCCTGTGTCCAACCCTAAACTAACTCTTTTCTTCTTCTCAAACTTTTCTGGAGTTTCCTGATGAGATCTGGAGTCTCTCTGTGAGGAGTATTAGTTAGCTTAAGTTCTTCATCTCATCAAGCAAGGGCTAGGATTGAATTGGAAGATTGAAGGGAGGAGATTAGAAGCAAGAAGATAAGCTGCTAGCTGGCGAGCTAACTGTCATATCCACTTGCTAGCTTGATCTCCACGCCACTCATCTTATCCTTCAATATATTAGCTGGCTTAGAGATTGAAGAGAAGCTGCTGCAACTTTGTTTCCTCTGTTACTCATTCGATTCATTCATTGTTCTTAGTTTTGTAATCTGTATTGATTAGAGCTAAGGTTCTGCAACTGAGCAAAGGAGAAACCTCCATTGTTGCTTGTTGTATTGTAGTTGAATCATCAAAGCAATAAGATCATCTTCTTCCTCCCGTGGACGTAGATCATTACGATCGAACCACGTAAAATCCTTGTCAATCCTTTTCTCTGTTTCTGCAATTTCAGTTTCCAGTTTCTAGAGCTAGGTTGTGTTGTTGTTCACGTTTCGATTGGAGTGTTCGTTCGTGTTGATTCATCGACAGTTTCCACAACAAGTGGCGCCGTCTGTGGGAAGCCAGTAAGCTTGTGATCGGTGATTTCTACAGATCGATTTCTCAGTCTAGTTCGTGATGACGTCCACTACTAGTTTCCAGGCGGAGAAATTGTCAGATAAGGTGGATTTTGGATTATGGAAAATGAAGATGAAGGCGTTGTTGCAGCAACAAGGTGCTGATGCAGCTTTGCTAGGTGATAAGGGCTATGATGCAAAGGTTACAGCGGAAGAAAAAGCTGCAACGGAGAAGAAGGCGTTCAGTGCTCTGATTTTGTCCATTAGTGATGAAACTTTGAGGCAACTGACAGAAGAGACCACTGCAAAGGATGTATGGGATAAACTAGAAGGAATCTTCAATGTGAAGACTACTGCAAGCAAGCTTTACTTGAAACAAAAGTTGTTTGCATTCAAGTTCACTGCTGAAAGGCCAATCATGGAGCAGTTACCAACATTCAAGAAGATTTGCACGGATTTGGTTGCAACAGGAGTGAAACTGGCTGATGATGATAAGGCACTAATGGTGCTGAATGCCTTGCCAAAGCAGTATGAAGGTTTCATCGATGCTCTTGTGATATCTAAAAGTGATGCCATCACATTGGAGGATGTAGAGAAGGCTCTCAAACAAAAGGAGCTTAAGAAACCTGGTCTCTCTCATGATGAGACATCTGCAGAAGGACTTACAGCAAAAGGAAATTGGGGAAAGAAGCCTCAAGATAAAGGCAAAGGGAAGAATCAATGGCGCAGGAATGATAACTCACTGCCAAGTTCTTCAAGCAATGAGAATAGGACCTGTTTCTACTGCCAGAAGCCAGGTCACCTCAAGAAGCAATGCTTTGCTTACAAGAAGGCTAAGAAAGCAGGCACACTGAGGACAAACTCCAACAATCAGAGTGCTGATCTAGCTCAAGCCTCAGAAAACCACATTGATGCTGAGGTACTTACTGTATCCAAGACTTCACCAAGTAATCTATGGGTACTAGATTCAGGCTGCACTTTTCACATGACACCTGTTAAAGAGTTGTTTATGAACTTCACATATGAGGATGGTGGATCAGTGTTGCTTGGAAATGATTATGCATGTTCAGTTAAAGGATTTGGTGATGTACAGTTTAAGATGCATGATGGAGTCATTAGAACTCTGACTAATGTAAGATATATACCTGCATTAAAGAGGAACCTTATATCCCTTGGAATGTTAGATGCTTTGGGATGTAAGATTGAGACTGAAGGTGGTATAATGACTGCTAAGAGAAATGGTAAAGTCATGCTTACAGGAGAGAAGAGGAATGGCTTGTACTATCTCTTAGGAAGGACAGTTTTGGGGTCAGTAGGTGCAGTAAGCAAGGATGATAGAACTCAGTTATGGCATGAGAGAATGGGCCATTTGAGTGAGAAGGGCTTGAGGGAGCTAGCCAAGCAGAATCTGTTGGGAGGAGATAAGATTTCTCATCTGGAATTCTGTGAAGATTGTGTTTTAGGTAAAGCTCACAAGGTCAGTTTTGATACCGCAAGACACACTACTAAAGGTCCTCTAGATTATCTACATTCTGATCTTTGGGGTCCATCTAGAACACAAACTTTGAGTGGTGGAAAGTATTTCATGTCAGTCATAGATGACTACTCAAGGAAAGTGTGGATTATGATTCTCAAATCCAAGGATGAAGCCTTTGAGAAGTTCAGACAATGGTCTACTGAAGTAGAAAACCAAACTGAGAGGAAAATCAAGCATTTAAGGACTGACAATGGTTTGGAGTTTCTCTCTTCAGAGTTTAATGAGTACTGCAGGGCAAAGGGGATCATAAGACACAAGACAGTTCCAGGTACTCCGCAGCAAAATGGAGTTGCTGAGAGATACAACAGAACAATCCTTGAGAGAGTCAGGTGTATGTTGTCTAGTTCAGGATTGAGTAAAGGTTTTTGGGGTGAAGCTGCAGCTACTGCAGTGTACTTGATCAATAGAAGTCCATCATCACCTCTGAATTTCAAAACACCTGAAGAAGTCTGGTCTGGACATGTCTGCAAATATGACAATCTCAAGGTGTTTGGATGTCTGGCATTGGCACATGTCAAGCAAGACAAGCTGGATGCTAGGGCCATCAAGTGTGTGTTTCTGGGATATCCTAAGGGAGTAAAGGGATACAAGTTATGGAACTTGGAGCAGCATAAGTGCATTATCAGTAGAGATGTCACTTTTAATGAGAAACACATGCCACTGAAATCTAACAAGCAGGCAGTAGAGCTACAAATGGAGTCCTCACCTCTGTCTATGAGTGATCAGTCTCAGGTGGAGCTTGGTGAGACCTCAAAACTGGAGGCCTCAAGCTCAGATGATGAACTTAGCAATCAGGCTAAGGAGGAAGAGGAATCTGATACCTCAACCTATGAACTACTGAAGGATAGACAGAAGAGGGAGAATAGACAAGCTCCAGATATGCTTGGTTTTGGAAGAGTTAACAAAACATACTGTGTATCTCATGCACTCACAGTAGCTGAAGAACTACTACACTCAGAGCCAAGCAATTATGAGGAAGCTATAGCTTGTAAGGAGAGAGAACAATGGCTTGTGGCTATTCAAGAGGAGTTATTATCTCTGGAAAAGAATGGTACCTGGGATATAGTCAATCTACCTAAGAATCATAAGGCAGTGGGATGCAAGTGGATATTCAAGAAGAAGCTTGAACCAACAGCAGCTAATGGTATTAGGTATAAGGCCAGATTAGTGGCAAAAGGATACTCTCAGAAGGAAGGGATTGATTATAATGAGATTTTCTCTCCTGTGGTAAAACATGTATCAATCAGGATTCTTCTTTCTCTGGTTACTCAATGGGACCTCACCCTCCAACAGATGGATGTGAAGACAGCTTTTCTACATGGATTCTTGGAGGAAACAATATATATGAAGATACCAGATGGAGTTCATGTGGATGGAGCTGACAAGAAAGCGTGTCTTCTCAAAAGATCTCTATATGGTTTGAAGCAAAGCCCCAGGCAATGGTACAAGAGGTTTGATGAGTTTATGTCTTCTATCAGTTTCATTAAGAGTAAATATGATAGTTGCATATATTTTAAGAATATCTCTCAAAGGAACTGCATATATCTACTGCTATATGTGGATGATATCCTGATTGCTGGGAGTTGTGCTACTGAGATTGATAAGTTGAAAAGGAGTCTGAGTATAGAGTTTGAAATGAAAGACATGGGAGAAGCTAAAAGGATTCTGGGAATGGATATCAGCAGAGATAGAGCAAATGGTGTTCTATATCTTTCACAGGCTGGTTATCTATCAAAAGTGTTAGCAAGATTCAATATGAATCAAGCTAAAGTCACTAGTGTTCCTCTCAATCCAGGTGTGAAACTGTCTGTAAGGCAGTGTCCCTCTAATCAGCATGAAGTATTCAGGATGAGCAAGGTTCCCTATTCAAGTGCAGTAGGTAGCATAATGTATGCTATGATATGCTGCAGACCTGACTTAGGATTTGCAATGAGTATGATAAGTAGGTTCATGAGTAATCCAGGGAGATTTCACTGGGAAGCTGTAAAGAAGGTGTTCAGGTATATCAAGGGAACAAAGGATTATGGATTGAGGTTTGAAATCTGCAAAGATACAAGTCAGCCACTGCAAGGTTTTGTTGATGCAGATTTTGCTTCAAATATTGATACAAGGAAGTCCGTCACAGGATTTGTTTTCACTTTGTTTGGAACAGCTATTAGTTGGAAGGCTTCTCAACAATCTGTGGTAGCTCTTTCAACTACAGAAGCTGAATTCATGGCTATAACAGAAGGAGTGAAAGAAGCAATATGGCTGCAAGGATTGCTTAATGAACTAGGAGTTATACAAGATGATGTTATAGTTTTTTGTGACAATCAAAGTGCTCTTCAGTTGGCCAAACATCAAGCTTATCATGAGAGAACCAAGCACATAGATGTGAGGTTATATTTCATCAGGGATATCATAGAGAAGGGAATTGTTCAAGTCAAGAAGATACACACTTCAATCAATGCTGCAGACAGCTTAACCAAGCCACTTCCAGTTGCTAAGTTTCAGCTGTGCGCAGAGTTGGTGAATGTGGGAGCTCAGTTGTCTACCTAGACAAACAGGAGTAAGGGTGGTGCTCTAGCCTATAAGGAGCAGAACTGGTGGTGCTCTAGCTAGAGAAAGGGAGCAGGATGGAGGTGCATGAAAGATCTTAAGCTAAGGTGGAGAATTGTGAGGAGTATTAGTTAGCTTAAGTTCTTCATCTCATCAAGCAAGGGCTAGGATTGAATTGGAAGATTGAAGGGAGGAGATTAGAAGCAAGAAGATAAGCTGCTAGCTGGCGAGCTAACTGTCATATCCACTTGCTAGCTTGATCTCCACGCCACTCATCTTATCCTTCAATATATTAGCTGGCTTAGAGATTGAAGAGAAGCTGCTGCACCTTTGTTTCCTCTGTTACTCATTCGATTCATTCATTGTTCTTAGTTTTGTAATCTGTATTGATTAGAGCTAAGGTTCTGCAACTGAGCAAAGGAGAAACCTCCATTGTTGCTTGTTGTATTGTAGTTGAATCATCAAAGCAATAAGATCATCTTCTTCCTCCCGTGGACGTAGATCATTACGATCGAACCACGTAAAATCCTTGTTAATCCTTTTCTCTGTTTCTGCAATTTCAGTTTCCAGTTTCTAGAGCTAGGTTGTGTTGTTGTTCACGTTTCGATTGGAGTGTTCGTTCGTGTTGATTCATCGACGGTTTCCACAACACTCTCGATATGGCGGTGTTGACCAAGGAGTTAACCTGCTTTGGTTCAACTCCTATGTTAACTCCTGTGTTGTCTTGCTCAACTCCCATGTTAACTCCCGAGTTGTCCGGCTCAACTCCTATGTTAACTCCTGTTCTCGTTCTTCTTTCTTTCATTTCTTGAGACAATTGACATAATTCGACCTCCAAAGTTACGATTACCATCTTCAAACCAAGCCTCATCTACATATACAACGTGAAAACACTTCTAAATATAATAATGATGAAAGTAAAAAAAAAATGAAAATACACAACGTTAGCACTTCCAATCGACCACACCAAATGCATATTAATTCAAGAAAAGGGAAAGATTATCAAGACTTACTACATATCTTCTTATGTGAACCATTGATCTGATTTTTGATTTGTAAGTTGTACTTCACCTTCAACTTCTGATGTGGAACATTGTCCTGAGATAAATGCAAATATATGCCTATGTCACAGTGTTTGTCATCCTTATTACCAGTTGGACCCAAACTTACACACCTGAAAAATAAACATGTAACAACTGGTAAGCAAGAAATGATTGCAGAGACTCACTCGACTCAAGAATTCAAGAAATGTAGTACTAAATAGAAAAATAATCCACTTCGTAAATATTAGCTGATTCATGGCTACTGAATATAATCTAATGTGATCCATGAATACATTATCTTCGTTAACTGAGAAAACAAAATCACAGACTACATCACTACATGTCAGGGTGGTTAGATATACCAGTTTGAATCTAAAGCACGAAAATCTTCACTGGTCCATTCATAGTCTACTTTAGAGAAATCAGAAATAGTCCAAGTATGTGAATATGGTTCTGCAACATCGCTCAAGGATACACGTTCAATGGTAGGCCTCTTGAAGGTAAAAACCTCTGCCCCAAACATACAACTGTCCTCTAATAAATATCCACTAGATGGATTGGAGAACATGTTCTGTGAGATGAATTTGGAAAATCCCCAAGCAGGATTCACTTTATCAAAGCAACGTGCTTGCCCGGGAGACATACATACTGCAATACATTTACATGCAGGAATTAGATGGTTGCAAAACTAAGTAACACAAATTTTGTAGGAATTTGGTGATGATCATACTCATTACATACCTCGCTTAGAATAGAATTTGTCAGCTATCTGATTACGTAAGAAGATGCCGAAGACAGCATTAACTCCAAAACTCATTTCTGGAGAAGTTGGGTCAGCCAGCGACAAGTAAACAGAAATATAAGCTTTTTCAGTTCCAACTTTCTTTCCTTCTGGATAGATTATAAGTCTCCTAATAATGATAGATGGAAATAATTTATAAAACTTATTCAAGTAATTAAATGATCTATGAACTTAATTATCAGATTATGCAGTAGAAACACAGAAGATTAATGAAGAAGAAACAATCGAAGTCTGAATCTAACAGAGGGAGAGTAATGATCAATTAAGTACTACTAGTAGTACCATTTGCAACCACCGGTTTCGAATACAGAAGACTCGAACTTGTCATAATAAACCTTGGAAAACAAGGAGAAGGATTCAAATTTGACCATGAAATGAGTAGGAAGAAAATCTCTTGTTTCCACCATAACACCTACAGGAAGATTATTTATAATTAGCACAGATAAATCTACTACTTTACAGAGAGAATTAGCACGCATATATAATACACACTATACAGAAGCATCAACAAGAATTAGGGATAGTCGAAACTACCGTCTGCATCATCAATATCTTTCAGAGCAAGAGCCATGGCCGAAAGAAACTCAGATTGTGATGTGATGATGACCTGAAACTATTTAATTTAATTTAGGAAGAAATTGATCAAACCCCCAAACTATTACTCATTTGAGACTTTGCCCCCCAAACAAATAAGTTTGGTGATTAACCCCCTCAACTATTATACTTTTGAGACAATGCCCCCTGAAGTGAATTTTTAAGTTAAATAAATAGATAAAATAACATTTGTAGGTGTTTAAATTTTATTTATTCAACACATAAAAATATTTATTCATATTTCATGGTTACGAAGTTATATTTCAAATGACATATAAAAAATTACAAAGTATATTTCCTTCGTAATTACTTTATATTGGCCTTTTCAAGTTATTTTTGCCACAAATTACTTCAAATTACATTGAAAAAATATATAAATAATATTATATTTATCATCAAAGTACTTTACATATAGTTTCACAATATTTTTATATATTTTTTTACATTATAAATTAAAAGCAATTTGTTGTCAAAATGTTTTCAAAACATTTAATAAAAATAAAATAAAAGTGATGGAGGATGAACTAATTATAAATTATTTCAAAACTATAAAATAAATTGTTGAACGACACTTAAACATTATGATAATCGACAAAAATGAATTTTGTATCACAACATCTAAAAATTAACATATTTGGTTGATTTATTAAGAGTTTATTATTAAATTTATTAACTTGGGGGCATTGTATCAAAAACATGATAGTTGAGGAGGTTAATCACCAAATTTATTAGTTTGGGGGGCATAGTATCAAAGAGTAATAGTTGAGGGGGTTTATCCCTTTTTTCCTTTAATTTAAATAATAAGTTGGAAATGATTGAATTTAACCGGTCACTACTAGTCCCGAGTATGGAAGTTGAACAGACTAGGAAAATTAATTAGGGGAAATTAATTGACGGGAATCTTGAGAAACATATGTATATGCGTGCATGCCAAAAGAACTTGGCCATTTCAGAGAGCGAGAGATCGAGTACTCATGTACTGCAATTAATATTAATATAGTCTCAATGACTCAATCTACTTCATGTCCCGTGTGTTTAGCTGTTTCAATGAGATACTATGTAACCTTTGCTTAAACCTTGCGATACAAATAACGGGCTAATATGGATTCTGAAGACAAGAGCATATAAGAATCTTTCTAGGAACAAGTCACGTTTACTAGTTAACTAGAGTAAAACGTATTCCTTCTTAACTATACTATCCGTTTACTACTCTTTATTTATTCTTAAAATAAGCAGCTACACGTGAATAAATAAATGAACATTCATAAAAGAAATCATGCTATCTTCAAAATGCAAATAAACACTCAAATGAATCAAAAGAATCAAAACCGTGGGAATTCACATGTATGACTTTACAAAATTGAAACAATTATTCTTCGATTCGTCTCGGCAAGTTGAGCACCGAGGACATTACGTCAGTCTTCAAATTTCCATCCCGTAATCAAGAAACATGTAGCTGACTTCCAATGATTCTTTCAATTTGTCGGACCATATATAATTGATTGTTGGTTCAAACTTGGCTCGATTACATGTTCATAAAAATATAAGATACAATAAGAATATCTTTAAGGTGCATTTAACATGTCAAAAGAACTTGATATTTGGGCATGTAATTTGTTCCTGTGTAGCTGCTTTTCAAAAAAAAACGTAAATGGATAGTATAGTTAAAGAATATTTTTACTCTAGTTAACTAGTTAATTCATGTGTAGTTAAGTAAAGTAGGATTTATAAGGTGGTCCAACGGAATGGAGTTGGGTTGGTGAAGGGAGATGTGCAGGGTTCGATCCCCAGCGGAGACATAAGGGCGGTTTAGGTGTGTAGATCAAAGGTGGTATATGATATTGTATATTAGTGTAGTAGTTATAATATTTGTCGTTTAAAAAAAAAAGTAATTTATTTAGATAAGTAAAAATAAAATGCTACATGTCACATGTAGAAAAGTGGGACATGCATTGAGACATGAAAAATTGGGATATAAAATCCGCACCGTTTACGGAGTCCAACATAATTCAGGAAATTGCCAGATTAATTGCAACCACCTTTTAATTGCAACCACCTTTAGTACGCAACCATCCCCAAAGAAGTTGTTTAATTTTGGGTCCTTCGTATACCAGTCCGCAATAGTCACTGAACACAAAATAAGCTCTTCAATATTGTTTGCAACATACTAACCAGTCCGGTCAATTTCAGTCTTCTGGAAAAGCCTGCAACCTAGTACATTGGTGCATGTGATGTAGCTTAAAAGCAATCCAAAACCAAAACCGGACTTGGGAAGTTGGTTTTGTATCTTTTAAACTATTATTTCCAGACTGTACTGTCTTAGGTTTTGCCCTTGCTCTTATATACCCCTCAAACATTCCTCATACATTTGTCACTCTTTCAGCCGTTAGAGAGAGAAAGAGCGCCTTTGGGTTTTCTACCATAATTTGAAAGCAAGTCTTCCAGAAAAAATTGGAAACAGATGATGAGGCAGAGACAAGCAACACCGTAAGAGTGCGGCGTGGTTCCGGCATGAAGCGAGCATCTCCAGAACGTGTTCCAGGTAATTCCAAAGAAACTGAAATGCTTTACTCAAAGAGATTTTTCATAGTCATATTGTCGAATTTCTCTGACCCAAAATTAACAACAGATCTACAACCGTCGGCTGATTTCCCAAACATAGACATGCTCGATTTCACTTTCGACACCTCAGATGAAGAAGTTGAGACTGAAGGTATTTCTATTTCGTCATGAAATCTTACCCATCCATTATTTCCCCACAACAAATGACTATTTCATTTTACGTTACATTTGCAGATTCTGAGTACGACGCTGACGACGTTGTCGACATTAGTGATTGTAGTACGACACCGGAAGGTTAGTGGCCGGAATTCTAATTTCTATTTTCTTTGGGTTTTTTCAAGTAGCAGTTTATTAATATAGCCCACTGCGCAACAGTATTGAGTATGCGTGTTCCTCTTCTAGAGACAATTCAACTGACTGGCCCACCCCGAACCTTTTTTAGGAAACATGTTTTGGGTGTTTTGTTGTTTAATGTTTTAATCAGAAATTAAATTTCATTGAGCAGTCATACTTATGCCGTTAATTTAATTTAGTCAATGAGCAAGTCTTTCCAAAACATAACATTAATTACATACTATTGCATTGTTCTCTTAGTGCCCAAACTGCCAACAAATGCACATCTATGTAATACTGAAACAAACTGTTTGCTAACTTGAGCAAAATGCAGATAAGATGCAGTCTTCCCGTCTGTCTGAGTCTGATAGTTCACGTAAGTTGCATCACAATTCCTGTATTATGCCATAAACCTAATGTTTGTTAGCACTACTAATGTCCTTTTTTTTCCCTAGCGGATGTGGGTGCCAAAAATAAGGGAAAGGCTAAGAAGAAGCTACTTTACTGTAAGGGAGGATCGAAAATTGATTATGCTTTCAGTGACTACAACATGGCAGGTGGAGGGGTACAAGAGCCGGAGAGGAAACGTAAATCTAACAGCATCAGGATTGATTTGACTGGTATACTTTTTCCAAAAACATGTATTAGCAATCATATTGTTGCAAACTCTTAATTGTTTCTGTTGCTTCACAGGAACGTCTCGAGCTAGGAGTGCATGTTCCAGTAGCCCAGTTGATATGAAGCAGCGTGTGACGACACACAATACTAAGAAGGCGAAGACTGTGGGTAAAGGTATAAATTTAAAAAATAAAACTGTACAAGTCATTTTGGTGTAATTCCTTTAAAAAACAAGTATGTTTTGGTCAGAGAAATGTTTCATAACACCAATTCTATTGTGCAGGAAAAAAGGTTGGCAAAAGAAGGGTTCGGAGGGGAGCATCGGGCAAAGCACGTTTTGATGATGGTTAGATTAAACATAAACTGTTCTTACTATATAACTATGGATATGTGTCTACTTAGGCTTGAATGCTGAGAAACAATTATTCTGAATATGTGTTATGCAGAACGGAAATATCCGAATTACAGGTGTAATCTACAGACC
>CM051456.1:104042527-104201368 GCA_028274465.1 Plantago ovata | reverse complement strand
ATGTGTATGCAGAACGGAATTATCGAATTACAGGTGAATCTACAGGACCGCTATTAGAACACTAAAGAAGTGGAATTTCCAGCCTTATCATATATTCCATCTCAAACGCATTCCATTTTGGTTAATCATCGATGCTGCACTAACCATGGACATGGAGGAATATACGGCTAACCAAATGTGATGCACAAATAGCCTCCATCGTCAGACGATTGAAACAAGGAGTGTAACTGGTGAGCGGGCTTTGCATTTGGAAACGAGTTGTTTTGCCCATTAAGGGATCACAGGAAGTGGTAATGGGTATTATGGATGGTGAGTGGCCGATCCACTTGTCATCTAGTAACGTTCGTGATTTCCCTTTTATTACAAGATGTTGGCCAGATACAAGGGCTCCATTTCTTCTGAACAAGAAGATGATCACAGATAAGTTGGATGAGTTGGTTCTGCTTGATCCACCAAAGAAGATGTACTCGAGGACATGGCTAGATTGGTTCATCTCTTCTTGCTCTCGATATTGTTCACACCTAATCAGAACAATAATGTTCCTTTCCAAGTGTTCCGTTATGTAGAGAATCTGGGTGATATTTTTTATTATGATTGGAGTGCATATGTCCTTGATTACCTGCTTGATGGTATTGAAAAAGCGCGCACTGTCAAAGTTGTTGGTTGTACTGTGTTCCTGCTGGTATGTCACCCTTACTCAAACTGTCATTAATGTCAAAAGCACTATGGTTCAATGTTATTTTGCATGTATTTCATGTTTACACATCAAACTTTTCAGTTCTGGCTATGTGAAAGCTGTCCACTCATTGATGCACGCGAAGGCGTGAACCCATTCCCCCACTTTAGGAAATGGTCACTTGCGAGTCTGAAAGCAAAGCTCCAGAAACAGACTTAAACAAGATCATTCCTTTACCTGTAAGTATTCTGCATTATTACTTGGCAATCCACAACTTTTGGTTAATGCTTCAATACATTGTCCTAAGAAAATATACACTTTACCTTACTAGGGTATCCATTTGAGATTGTTGGAAATGACTAGAAGAGAGAAGAAATTCCTTGACTCTGCTGAACCAATGGAAATAACTTTTCCTCAGAGAAGCAAGGCTAGAGGTGAGCCAAGATTTTCTAATCCACAAGAAATACCAGTTCAACAGATGGGGCTGCTGGTGATGTGATGTCAATGCAGATGCCGAGTAACAATATGGTGCAAGGAAATGGTTTTCATGGATCTGTCAGTGGTGGTAATAAGTTGCGTCAAGCTCAAATTCTTTCCAAAGTTTAGTCAATGGGCCAGACTGCAATGCCTACGATGGCAACGGATCTGATTCCCTCTCAAGTAGTTGTTATATGGACAGTGGTGATGATGTGCAGCAATTTGTCTTGTGGGAGAAATTGTGGGAAGAGGTAGCTAAGAAACCAAACGTGCCACAAGATGTTGATGGACGTAACACGGGATGATGGTTCAGTTAGTGAAGGTGTGATAGATATTGCACCACCAAATGCATCTGGCCATGCTCTTCCAGAAACAAACACTCAAATACTTCTAGCAATGCAAGAACACGATCATGAGTTGCGTCTCGTAAGACAAAATGTTGCTCTGTTGAACAATACAATTGTTCAGCTACAAGACCAGATGAATGCCAAAGACCAACTGATTCATGCTCGGGAGTTGGAGATGGCAAGCTACAAGTCTGAGATGGAGGCGCGGATTGCAAAATTCCAAGCTGATCTGAGAAAGGCAACTGTAGACTTGTATGAAGGTGGTAGTGAGCGAATGGAATTGTTCCGGAAGTATCAGTTACAAGCAGAAGCTACAAAAAAGGCGGAGGAGATGGTTGCCAAGCTCCAGAAAGAGTTGGTTGCAGAAAAGGAAAGTAAGTTGTTAGTAGAGACGGAGTGTGAAAAGCATGTTGCGCGGCAAGAGGAATTGAAGAACACCGTCACTGATCTTAGTATGAGGCTCCACTATGAGGCAAGGGAAACGGCTAAAAAAACAGTTAGTCATTGATACTTTGAAGTTTGATGATGAAGTGTTGGGCATGAACAATGATGGAACCGGTGCTACAACACCAGTAAACACACCCAGTGGGCAATACGGAATGAATACTGGTGCCATTGTTCCTTACACTATTTCATCAAAGTCCAATACACCATCTTCAAAACAATCACACTAGTATGCAGACACCAATAACTCCATCAACCATATCCACTCCCATAAGACCAGCCAACCTTTTTGCAAGTGCATCCCCTGTTGATGTTAAAGGGAATTAGTCTACTGGAAACAACACAGGTGGAAAAAAGGTTAGCTTTGCTGCTGGTGTAGGAAGCACACCCAAGTCTGCTCTGAAAGTCAAAATAGGCAACCGCCTAGTTGATGAGAAAAATGATCTGCATAGTTTGGTTTTAAAACACCACCACCAACCAAAAAATCTGGTGGAATTTCATCAGGCAAGTTCTGTAGTGATTCTCCAGTCACACAACAGAGTATTAATGAGAAGAGGGTTGATATGATTGCAATGAAAGCAGTGGAGGAGGTAGTTTCAATGGAGATTATTGATTGTGAGAAGGTCAAAGTTAAAGAGGAGAAAAAGAGAGAGTTTAAACTGCTACGCCATCTCCCTGGTGTGCATAGAAGTGGTCCTTTCGTAATTGACTGGTTGATCAAGATGTTCCAAGAACACACTCCAAGGTAATTAATATGTGATATATGTAGCAAATGTTTTTCTGAATGTAATTAAACTAAATATTAATTGGTTGTGCTTTACACACTAATGCAGCCATGTTATATTCTCTGTTAATACCTCTACACTATTGGCCGAGATGACATTGGATGACTTGAAAGACTTGTGAACCATGATCGTTTCACTGAGAAGGTCAGAAAACATGTATTACTTTTTAAACATTTTCTAACACACCATATACTTGTTTAGTTCAAATGCTAAAACTGTGTTGAATTTCTTTTCTTATGAAGTTAATCGATACCTGGGCAAGTTTCTGCATAACCTCACTTTATGGGAATAGAACTGCAGTTGAAACTAGACGTAGTTTAGCAGGGAAGCCATTCTTTTTCAGGAGTGCTTGTTGGTAATACTTATGTTCATTCTTTCTAACTCATATCCAGATGAGTAAAGCACTTCCACGCTATTAAAAGAAACTTATTTGCTTTGTACAGTTATATGCAACTCGCTTTCACAAGGAACAGAAATACACAAATGCAGCTGTGAGATTTATAGACAATAAGATACATGATGCCATCAAACACCATTCTTGGATTGTTCCAATCAATACCACAGGTTCTCAGTGCCCTCTTACCACTGTTGGTGACCACTGGACGTTGCTTTATTATGATGCAAAGATGAATGAATGGACCTTCTACAACTCCATAAGATGCCCAATTGAGCAAGACAAACATTTGCAAGCTGCAAGTGTCCTGGTACATTTCATTCTCTTAGTTCAAACTTTCTTTCTACCTGGAAACAAATAAAGAACTTGCTTATTCACTGACACACATGTCTTTTTGTGCTTTTTTTATTTTTTCCAGACTGATTACATATACAATTGTGTTGATCACTACTGCAAGACGACCCGTACTAACTGCAACATGTTCATGAAGAAGCCAAAGATTGGACGTTCCTGTGAGATGCCTCAGCAAGCACCGGGAACCGTTGATTGTGGGCCTGTGGTGTGCTATGCGATTGAAAAACTTGTTACAGGTTACAAGTTTGTATCTGAGCAGTGGGATGTGGACATAGGTGGTCAATTCAGGGCACATATGGCCAAAATCCTACATGAAGCCACAATTTCAAGTTGGGTACCGTGATCAGTATGATGTTTATTTTGATTGCTGCATGGGCTAGAACACCGTTTTGCTAATGATTATTCCGAATTCGAAATGTTTTGATTCATGTGCTTTAAATTCCAGCTTCAGAACTTATTCAAGGGTGAATGTAGCTGAAGCAGTAAGCCTGCCACCTAACTATTTGCAACGTGTTGTAATGTGGACAAATTTGACTTTATTTAATGGGTTAGTAGTTCAGTTGATAGTTTTGTTTGTGTTTGCGTGATGCATTCAGCTTACCTATCCTTTCGCAATACATACAAGTCTGTATATAGTAGAAATATGATGTCTGCAAGTTGTTTCAAATTGTTGGACCTCAAAGTGAACTTATTGAACATTAACTTCAGAACGGCAGGTAAGTATATAAGGTAACTGAATTTGTAAATAGATCAGTTCACTAATACGTACAAGTCTGTATATAGTAGAAATAAGAAATCTGCTACGATATGTTCTGAACGGCAGGTAAGTATATAAGATAACTGAATTTGTAAATAGATCAGTTCACTAATATTAATGGAAAAACTTAGAGTATATAGTAGAAATATGATGTCTGCAAATTGTTTCAAATTGTTGGACCTCAAAGTGAACTTATTGAACTTTAACTTAGATTTAGGTGTAATACGAAATCTGCTACGATATGTTCTGAACGGCAGGTAAGTATATAAGATAACTTAAGTTGTAAATAGATCAGTTCACTAATATTAATGGAAAAACTTAGAAATTGCAAAACTACGAATAAGTCCAGGAAATAAATCACTTAAGTAAGACCACTAATCAAATTAGCATGAATGTTTGCCGCAAAAGATAGGAATACATTCCAAAATGTAAGTAGCAATAAGACTATCAGGAATCAAAAGAACCGGCATCATTCATAATCAGACATTAGCCTACTCGCTGCTAATGCGACTGATGGCGACATTCCATACATCAGGTTGCTTAACGTTTCGATCAATGAAGAGCTTGTCTCCAACTTTCAAATTGTTGAACCATGCAAACATTTTCCATCCCTCATCAATGAAAGCATCATCCTTTCCCAGTACACACCTTACTTTGAATTTCCCGAACCATCGGACCCTCAGAACCATTTGGTTGTTGCCACAGTTCAACTCAGACCTAGCAAACAAATGGGGTAGTTCCTGTTGACGTTGGTACGAATCAGGTCAGTAAAATTCCATAATATACATGGTTGGACTGGTAAAGAAACTTTGTTAGTTTTGTAAGACATGTGTGATCTATTACCAGTTTGTCGCCTGGAGCAAGACTTGCACTTGTAATTCTGACTTCAGTATGGGGTAAGAAAGCCCCAAAGGTGTATTTCCTTCCAGTTGGCTCATAGGAATCAAGCATTCAACAGCATTACCAGAGGTAGGTGAGTCAGATCGATTATCAGCAACATCAGAAGGGTCATCCTCAACTTTTGCAGGCGCAACGTAATATTCATCAGCAGCTTTACATATAAGAAACATGGGAACATAATAGGCTAACATAGTCCTTAATAAAATTAAACCAAATTAAAATTTGAACTCGACCTTGACGTATTGCAAATAACTTTAAGATTATTGAATAGATAAAAGCTACTCACACTTTGATTCTAACTCTGGATGATTATCCTGCTTATGGTCAGCCAAATTAACCTCCTCATCTGTCCAACACTCATCCCAATTGAGATCTGGTGAACCATCTGCATAAATGTAGCCCAAATTATGTCGTGTATATGTAGAAATTACACATATGTAAGCTGCTTGCTATACTTATATATATACCTGGTGATGTTGGTGTGTGGGGAGACCTTACTTCATCCTGCTCCTACTCAGCATCAATTGCAAGTTGGTGATACGACTTGAACTTAGGTGTGAGCATGGGGGTGGGGATTGCTTTCTTATCTCCCATTACACGGAACAGAGTTAGACGAAAGTGTGAGTCCGTGTCATAAGCCCAATGAACGATATCACCAGTACTTAGGCCATAGTAATTACTGAATTTCTTCTATCCTCTGCAAAAGTGTGCAGTTCCAAAGGCATACATCAGTTTCATACTCCACAAGCTATGATCCGATGTTGAAACAGTCACATGCCTAGGCATTGGAGTCAAATGATCCTTTATGAAGCCGGAGGTAGGGACTGAAAAGTATTTAAACATAGGCAACAATTAGGCAAATATCAACCTTTCACCAATAATGTAACAAACAAAGAATAAGGGATTATTGTTTATGTTGTATCACTAAGTAACCAAGTTTTCATTTTGTTAGGTGCTAACTAACCAACCAATCGAAATTAGTAACATAACTATTACACACGCCAGACATATGAATCTTAAACTGAAACATGAAGGACTACTAGAACACAAACCATAGGAAAAAAAAAACTTGGTATATTAGCTAACAGATGCACGAATACCAAAAAAAAGTCTGAAATGTACACTAATGGAGGAGGGCAGCAGTAATTAAATTCACAAGCTACTTATAACATTAATGGTATATAGTTCATATTTGTTAACAAACTGCATTATATTGTTATAAAATAAAAAAAGGGAAGAAAACTGTTCATTTGAAGAACTAACCAAAGAATTCCGAGAAGGACCACGCACTATCTGTACGAATGGCTTGTGAACATCGTAGAAATTCATGAGACCATCAGTAGAGATGTTGAAGTGTTGTTCGTGCTCCATTGTTTCCAGTCTTCCAGTGACGAAGTGTGTGAGTGTTTAAACTTTTTTTTTATTTTGTGCGAATTTTTTAGATCAACTGACCCAGATCTGGAACAATTTTCAACTTATATACAACCACTTTAACAGGATTGCCCAATGAAGACGCCCAGTGTGCTTCTCCAATATGACGCGGGTCACTGTACTACACCTGGGCAGGATTTTAGTATCGGCCCATTTACTAAACTCAGTTAGAAACCCAAATAGGAAGCCCAGGCCTGCATTGTTAATAATATGTAGTAGAAATCCAACAATACCCTCAAACCCTAAACCCTAACCCCATGCCCCTTTACCCTAAACCCTAAACCCTCCAATACATTGCCCTAAACCCTTCAACCTACACTCCTGCAAAAATGTATAATTGTATGCATGTAAGGTAATTTATCTATTATATTTAGAACTGTTTATTTAATTACTTTATATGACGTAGCCAACTACATAGTAATTTTATAAAACATAAATTAACTAGTCCAACGCATGTTTTGTTTAGATCACGTATGCATTATGATGAGTACCTCTTTATTTGAACTTACTCATATTATTTGTGCTGCCACGAAAATGTTGTTTGAGTTATTATATGTAATGAATTTAGGTGGTCCATCACATAAGCTCTTCAATTTAGAACTAGCACTTTAAATTATATGTAATGAATTTAGGTGGTCCATCACATAAGCTCTCCAATTAGATGTGGCAACATACACAACAAGGATCAATAGTGTAGAACACATGTATGGTGTGTAACATTGTCGTCACATAGTCGTAAGCATTGATTCCAATACCAGGAAGTGACCGAGTATTCCAGATCACTATACATATTGAGCATGACATCTTGATTAACTTATTGTTACACACATGTACTGATAGTGGAGTTCGCTCTTGTGTGGATTTAATTTGTAAGAACTAATAAACATTTTGTGGAAATATTGAATGATTTACTATTATATATAACTGTACCAGTTTGCATAGTAAGAATGATTATGTTGATGTGTATATACTAGTATTCGCCATATACATAATTACATACGTATCTACTAAATAAAATCAAAGAAGAAGTTTAGAATATGCTAGATTGTTTTGTATGTACTCAAAAAAACGAAGAGTTCAATGATTGATCTACAATTCTGTGTAAATATATTATTAGTAATAGAATATGCTTTATTTGTATGGAAGTATTGAACGATCTACTATTCGATGTAACTATAGCATTTATCATAGTAAGAATTATTGAGTTTTTTTCCCTGATGAATGCCTATTCTATTTAACTGTACCAGTTATCATAGTAAGAATGATTGAGTCTTTGTAACTATACTCGTATTCCCCCTATACATATTTACGGGCATATCCACTGAATCAAGGTACATAGTAGTTTTATAATACAATTGATTTGTATGTACTCTATAGCTCCAAGAGTTCAATGATTGCGTATGAGATGGTTTAGTAAGTAAAGTTTGTTATATACAAATTGTACGCCAAGTATAACATACATCTATTAAATAGATGGTTCGTATAATATTAAACATGGCTGTTGCGTATTCATTTTCAAATGCATTGAATGTAAATATTTGTTATATGTTGCTTTCTCATTCCATAATGCTATTATTGTGAAGTCAATTTACATTTTTTTTAATGTAAATTAAGTAACTGATGAAAAAATCGGAAGTAACACGTATTTATTGATGGGGCTCCCATTTAAATTTTTAAAGAAACTACTTAAACAACGTCATGATCTCGTTTGGAACTGAGATTTTTTTTTTTATATAAGTGCAACTTAGCTATAAATTTAATGACTGGTAATTTATTTGTGAAAAAAAAATAATAGCAAATGAAAGGAAAAACAGAAAAACCCCAATATTGCAGGATTGGTTATAACCCGCCTAATACCAGCTAATTTGACCCGGAATTTGCAGCATTATATAAACAAACGGAACCCTAAATTCACGAACACTTTACTCTTTCTCTATCTCTTGTGTTCTCGCCCAAATTCCATCCATGGCTGCTCGAGTCTTCCCTACAAGATGTCAGTGCGGGGGGGACATCCTACACCTCACTTCGCACACCAAAGCCCACCCTCAAATGGACTTCGTCAAATGTGAGCATCATCAGAGAGGTACGTTTACTGCTGACCTAAAGCTTCTCACTTGAACTCATACGGAGAGATTGCTCTAAATTGCCTGTTGTTGTATTTCAATTGAACAGAATTGTGATTTCCTTTGTTGGATTATTGAAAATCTTCAGTTTCCCCACAACAACCCTGGAATAGTAATGTGATACACGATAAAATCTATGCAATTACACTTTTACTATATTAGGATGCTAATTACAAACTTTTGTGGCTTTCTAACTTGAGTATAAAGCAGATGAACATATATGTCAATAATTGCCCTACATTCCGCTATTCAAATATACTATTTGGTCCTGTAGATGTCTAATAAACCAAAAAAATTGCTTAATGATGCTTAACAGCTTCTTGTATTTATCAGTGGAACGATTGTACTCTAATTTGGAACTTTTCTTACTTAATACGCTTTTAAGTATTATTTATGCTAATGATATGAATAACCGTAGGTAAAAGGGGTCATGTTTGGCTTTGGAAGGATGATCACACATGTACTGAGATTTGCAGACAGCTATCTGCTGAAGAAGCAGAGGACCAAAATCAACCAAATCTGCAATCACCAAATGTGCCATCCGGTAGTGGTTGTTCGGGCAATGCATCATCTGTACCGAAGTCCACCAGCTATGATCAGTTTGAATCAATGAAGGCTAAGATTGAAAAAGATGAACTGCATATTGAAGTGTTGTCTGCAAAGCTTGATGAAATGGCACTTTATTGTGAGGCAATACACTGTGATTTGGATCAAAGTGAGCAATCTGCTGTTAAGCTAGAAGAAAAAGTTGAAGAGTTGCTGGTTGAGAATAAAGTTATGCAGGCAACCATTGAAAGGCTTGAGTGGGAGCGTGGGAGGACGCAGCTACTAACAAGTGCATTTCTTGCAGCTCTATGTGTGATTCTTTCTATTATTGCTCTTTACTAGTTGCGTGATAGAAATGCCGAACTACATTGGGTGTATTTCAGAATGCATTTGGTTAGTTGAACCTTTTGGTACTATAGGCAGTATTATGTTATATAGGGTAGCAGCAAATGTATTGCGACTTGATCGATGTAATCTTATAACTTAGTATGGACTTGCTTATGCTATCAACTAATGTTCGTTTCAATTAAGACCCAGAACATATGTTATTTTCTACTCTTCTTAAACAGACCATGAAATCTACAAAATACACATATCATACCTGAACATCACAGTGGGCGGGTAAGGTGGGCAAATCTGAATTTATAATTTATGGGGATAATTGTTAATATTATATCAATATTTTTGTGTTGATCCCAATGCCCATCAAACAAACAAGGAAGCAAACTACTTCAGCAATCCATGTCAAACATGAGCAATACAAGAAGTTGTCCCAACACAGGAACCGCATATAAATTCCAGTCTGCATAACTACTGAGTGTCTTTTATAAAATTTGCTCACATGGATCTCTCTATCCCAAAATGCAGCAAGTTTACCAAAATCATGCAATGCCCAGTTGAAGATCGGCTGGTATTAGGCTAAAAATCCAATTATTGTCGCTTTCTTACTCTCTTGTATAATTCATGGTTATCTAACTTACCAATCTCATTGTGTCACAATGCAGATGGTTCCCAGCAGATTTGTCAGGGAAGGATTTGGTCCCGTGCCAGCTAGATCAATTTGGGTGACTCCTGATCAGAAAGAATGGGAAGTGCGTTTAATCAAAGATGGTGGTAAAGTTTATTTTCAAAAGGTTGGCCTAAGCTTAGAGATGAGTATTCACTAGCAGCCAGTGACCTAATAACCTTCGAATATGATGGTGGCATATCTCTCTTCGTTAATCTGTACAATGCAGATGGTGTGGAAATGAAATTAAAAGGCATACTTCCAACAAACATCAGTACTCATACTCTAAGTCGACTTGAGAGGGAGCATTCTTGTTTTCCAAATTCCAAAAGAAGACCAGAGCAACAGCTGAAAAAATGTAAGTTCCTTATTGAAGTATTTCCTTATTCATATTCCAATACACTATTATTCTTGTTTAACATCCTTTTGCACCAAATTTGATTTTAATCTACATTAGATGGGTCAAGGTTGCACAAAAGAGTAAGATTCAACGAATCCAGCTTTGCGCAATCTCATGTGGTTGGTGGATCGAGGCCAGCTGTTTGTAAACTCAAATCAAATGGAGGAAGTATTTCAATTTCTATGCAAGGTAAGTTAACTCATGGAACAGTGTATTGGAATATGAATATTAAAAATTCTTGATCATGTAGTAAAATAAAACCTCTTGGCGTGTAATTCAGGTGTGGTTGTTAGCAAACTTCAGAAGGAAAAACAAACAATATGTTTTGATGCCTATGCATCAGGTAATAAATATATAACAGTTTCGCCTGCGTGTCAACTATATTTGGAAAGATCTCTGACTGTAGTGTTATTCTTTTCTCTTTTTCATTAATTCAATTTAAGCAAGGGGCGATGGATTCAGGATGGGTATGAGTTCAAATTACTTGAGGAATGTTACAACTAGTGAGAATATGGTTGAAACAGGAGATTCCTATACGATAATCAGGATAACCAACTCAATTGTATCGCCAACTAGACCCTTGGTAGGTAAAAACTACTAGGTTTTGTTGTAACATGGTTTTGGTTTTTCGCAGTAAAACATGTTTCATTGTTCCAGCCATAACACATGTCTGTTATTGACGTACAGGGAGTTCCATTTCGATTTGCTTGTAGATTTTTGAAAAAAGGTGCTGCTCATCTAATGCTACATGTCAACAATGGATCCAAGCATCCGGTTACGTGTATTGCAGGACCTAAAGCTGCGTTTTTATCAAGTGGTTGGGCTGAGTTTGTGTGTGCGAACCAACTTAAGGAAGGGGATAGTTGTTTAGTGCTACATGGTGAGACATCTGATATCTGGATTGTTACTCTCACTAAAAGGGGTTGTTGGTAAACAACTATAGATATGTATGTCGATTTAAACCTTATCCTATGTCCGTTCTCATCAGCTGTTCTTGTACTGTTCAATATTTTAATGCAAGTTCTTTGTCATGATTATGCTAAATATGTTTTCCACACATAGCAATATTTACCTTTGTAACTTATCATGCTGTGTTTTCCTAAGAACAAAGCTGCAGAGTATTATGTAGATTTTGGTTGACAAACACTTAGAAAAAGTGCAAATGCATAAACGAGTAGAAATTCAGTCTGGCACACATCACAATAATTAAAATCAATCACAAGATTCTAGATGATAGGTGGAAAGGGGGACTAGCCAGTGAAAAATGTTGTCGGACAATACAAAACTAAATTGAGTCTTAATTGTAACACATAATGATCAGATATTTAGTCTACCAAAATAATGATTTCATAACCACCTGCAACCAATTCGTCCCACGAACATTTTGCAAAACACATCTTCATTCATCAAAAGGATTCCTCTCCACCCGCTGCCTTTGATTTTAGACGGCTCTTAGGATGCGTACAAACCAAGTCGTTGTGTCAACATCTAGAGGATCTATAGTGGATGAATCATCTGGTGCAAGCTTGTTATCCTTTGCAAATGAACTCCACCCTTTCCCGATGTAAGCACCTGTGTTGGAGAGGTAGCACTTCACCCTCCAATAGCCTCTTTTGCCCATTATGCGAAGCATCCTTTTGTTTGTCCCGAACTTCAGATTGTCCCTTGCCCAGTAAGTTGGCAGGTTCTACAATGTTAAAAAAATTTCTTGGTTAGCAACAAAATAGAAAAGATCACTCCCTTTACTGTGTAACTTGACAAATGAAATGCATACCAGAACACCATCTGGCTAAGTGGCAGCATGGCAGATGAAAATGGATATCTGGTTGTCGTCACTGCTAGGTTCATGTCCATAGTCACCAGAATCTGTGCTGGAATCCCAAACACGTTTCATGGTTCCCTTACAGTCTGTGACAAAAGTTATCATATAAATACGTAATGCATAAGTACACCCAAACCATTTCACAAATTTAAACTAGGTTTGGAGTGAACATTAACTTGGTTTTGGGCAGGGAATGAGTGAACTTCTTTCTCGAGTTGTTTGCTTACAACGCCTTTTTTCATTTGACTTTTCATCTGTTGAGTTATTGTTGCGTCCTTTCCTACGCGAACTATAATGGACCCTACCATCCTTACGTGGGCCTGTAAGGGGTTAAGCACGGGAGACATTATTGTTAGTTACATTAATTTATAAGGTCTAAATATAGACAAACAATTTATAAGGTTGGCTTTGCCTTACTGAGGGATGCTAAGGAACCACGCATTTGTCCCATCCTAGAGCTCTCCCCATGTCGGTCAGATCTTTTCTTGTATTTCTTGCCTGCCTGGCGTACATGGTTGCTTTGATCCCTATGTTCATTTGACTGCGTAACCATACCATCTGTTTGAAAATGAGGATCAAATCTTCTTCTATATCCGCTTCGAGTTGTTCATGAAAACATAAATGCTACTGAATACATATTGATACTACTTGTTTATATTCATTACTGAATACATGTTTCTACTACCAACAGTTTTAGTTCTTTACTTACATTTACCATTTGAAGCTCTCTTAAGGCCCCTTTGCAGTTGACGACTACCATCCGTGTCTGATGTGCCAGAATCATTGGTTGAGGTCTTTGCACGTTTTCTTTTCTGTGTAGCAGCACGGTCTTTCTCCGCCCACATCCTCATCTCCTTAATCCTTGTCTCCCTTTGAGCTACATAAGGACAAATTAATTACTTAAATTATTTCAGTATTAGTATCATTATAAAGGAACATCAAATTACATGTCTTACCAGTTTCTTTGGCTTGAGAACACTCAATGCGCATGGACTCCGCACTAAGCCTAATGGCTGACTTAAGGCGTTCATCATCAGACCTTTCATTGCATGCTTTCATGGCTTCCTCATTCTCGTCCAGAACAAGTAAGGTGTCGATTTCCTCAGCAGTAGCAATGTTTGTAGTAATTAATTTTCAAACAAATTTTAGCCAATAAAATCAGCTATCAGCAGTCTTACTTAAATAAAACTAACATACCAACAGTTGGTGGTGCAGCTTCTTCGGTTGCATTGTCAGTATTATCATCAGAATCCTCAGCATAAATGAATCCATCAACAAGTGGGACAAGTGGTCTCTCACAGCAGGTTATTCCATCAAATATAGTAACTAGGAAATGGTGTCGGCTTACATATGCGAAAATGAGTACATCTTCCTTCTTGAATTTGTAAGTATCACGGAACAAAGGCCATCCTTCAGTTAGCCTAACACCTCCTGCATCTGAGACCACTTTTGTTGGCCATGACAAACCATCTCCAGCACTTAGTATTACATTGGATGGCCAATTCTGGAAATGTTTTTCCACAAAGTGGTCTGGGAATCTCTGGCCAAACAGAAAGTAAAATTTGGCTTAATAATAAACTCTTGTAAACTTGAAGTACTTGTAGCTTTGATTATATTAATAGCCTAAACAAATAGAACCTCACTTGCAAATTGTTAGTTGTATAGCTTAAACTATGTTACTCTCCTATAATTTCTGAAAATAAAAAGCTTAAACTCAACAAATCTAACTTGGCTGTATTCTCTAATATGCAGTTACTTATTATTTAGTATGAATCTCATGGTATGCAAATTTCACTGCATGATAAATACCCTATTGAATAGAGATACTTAATGTAATACAATACGTAAGGGTTTACAGAACTAATAAGGTTCATAAATACTTTGCTATAATAGGAATAAAACTTAAGACAGGTAAATAATTATAAACACAATAAAAAAATACAGAGCAAACTAGTTGATAGATGAGATACAGACCAGGGTGCATAGTTCAGGAAAGAAAACAATCTTCATGAACCGCTTGTCGTCTGGCCCTCCAAAAGTCCACAAAGCATTCACAGCTTCTGCCATGATTCCGTGCTCAAAGTGCCTGTGTGCAAAGGTGTAAGAGTTCTTTTCCGGTGAATTAGGTTCAAGAAGGTAGGTTTGCGTTTGGTCAGGTACGCAAATGGCAAGTCATTCGCATTTAATGTCTGTGCAGTCTCATTCCATACTCTCAATGCGCATCGCCCACTGGGCATGCTTTTTTGCATCCAAAAAATTCTACCTCATAATACATTTCAATTAAGAAAATGGAGAAAAAACCCAGGGGAAAAAAAGGCAAATATAGTGAGTCAGAAACTACAATATACAGAAACCATACAAATCTAAATTTATTATATAGTTATGCGTAGTAGAGGTAAAAAAAATTGTCCTAGCTTTTATCCAATTTCTGTTTAATAAGAAAGTAGACTGAAGTGTACAATTTCTCCTTTGGACAACAAAATAAGCCTCATTAATGGGCTATACCGTTGGGCCGGTCCACCAACCTCATTTATTGCGATTGAGCCCAGCATAAATTCAGATGCTTCAATTCTGCAATTTTGTTCAATTGAAATCGAAGAAAGGGGGATAAACAAACCCTCACCACAGTTGATCGTATTCTATTCAAGTATATCATGGTGATGATTAGGGATGATGAAGAAGGGAACACTGCTCTGAGAAAGGCCAAGTTTTCCGTTGTCATACAGAATCCCAGGAAGGAGTACCTGGTAAGCATATTCGTTCATTCTGTTTAACTTTTAGTTCCTCAAACTAGTATCAGTAAATACTTCTCCCAATAGCAATCAGAGTATATAGTTGATTTCATGCTGCTTATAGTTATAAGAATGTATTGAATTTGGCTAATGTAGGTAGTACCAGCAAAATTTGCTGCACAGTTTCTCAAACCTATCCCAAAACATGGTGTATTGAAAACTGTGGACGGGGAAAATTGGGAGGTCAGTTTGTATAAGTGTGAAGGCGTAGTTGCTATAGGTTATGGTTGGTGTGAGTTTAAGGCTGCTTATGGTATCACAAGGAACTATATTCTACATTTCAAGTATGATTTTGATTCATCATTTGTGGTTACGATTTTCGACTATGACTCTGTCGAAATAAGAAACAAGGTCATTCAGAATGGGGTCTTGGCAATGGATCCTTATGACCCATTGCCTGATCGGATTATGTTTTTAGGTATGATTCCGGCGAAGTGCTGCGGTAGATGTGGATCTAAACTGCCAGGTAAAAACTGAAAATGCCTATGCTATTATTTGTATATTAATTCAGTTGGAATTAGTTCTGTACTTACTATTTGAAATCCTGTGCAGTTAAGATAAAAAATGGCAAACGGAAGCGTAACACAGGGATGCTCTATTCTATCTTATTTGATCCAGTTTATGGTGATTACAGTCCTTTTTTCACAACGATACTTGCTGGCTCTAATGTTCGTTGCCCTTTCATTATGGTTAGTTGTTATTTTGTTTCATCATTTGATTACGTAGACAATTGTTGAGGTTAGCAGATATTCAACGTATCTAATGGTGATTTCTTCTTGTATGCATTTCAGGAGTTAGATAAAGATTTTGCAAGAACGCAGTTGCAAAAAGTTTTTGCAACAAATACCTCCGTGTTGGACTTGGCAAGGACGTCTGGCCAGTTCTGTGCACTTTCTATGATGGTGAAGGCCTTATAACTCACGGATGGGAGAAGTTTGTCATTGACAACAAAGTCGCTGATTATGGAATGATCACTATTGAGAGAAGTGTGAAGGATGGCAACATCTGGAATGTTTGGTTAAAGAATTAGGCATTTTGTTCCCTTTCAATAAGTTGGCCTGTTCTTGGAGTTTATAATGTATTTTTATAGTTATTTTTTACAGTTAATATGTTTATTAACAAGACCATATGTTTTTCCCAGTCATGGTAATGTTATTTGTTATTCAAATTGATTTGTGAGTGCATGTAATAGTGCTTAAACTTATGGTTATTATGTTATCAGAGTGCTCTACTTTTCATAACTAAAGAAAGATGGTAATAGCAGTGTAAAACCAAGTCATTACTCTGTGCATCCAACCAAACAAGAAAGAAACTGACTAAGGGCTCAGTAACTAAAACATTTGCAAAGGGGATTAGATGTGTTCAAGTCAACAAATGCCAAAGATACAATACCCATATAAAATACTAGCACTCTGATAAAAACCAGATAACCAAAACATTACTTTGTGCATCCAACCAAAAAAAAAAAAACAGACTGCACAAGGGCTCAATAACTAAAACAATTGCCAAGGGGAATATGTGTGTTCAGGTCAGCAACTACAGAAAGATACAATATCCAAATAAATTGCTACAAGTTTGAGACAAACCAGATATCCTCACCCAGGAAAATGTTCTCAGCTGCTAATTAAAGATGTCGACTAATCCTTCAGCGCTTCCAAACAAGTAGTCCAATAGTGGTTTCCATATTGCCCACATCTACCACACATGAACCTTTTTTTCTTGGACTCACCAGCAGACTTCCTACGTAGTTTGCGTGGTCTCCCAGGCACAACTTTCTGCAGAGGCGGTAAGATCTTGGATGGCTGGTTCAGATCAAGGAACTCGTACTTCTCAGTCCTGGGGATAGGGTTGAGGTCTGCGGCATAGACTGCAGCATATGTGGAGGTGAAAAAGCACGGGTCGATCACAGACTTGATATCCCACCTTGAACTATTTATAACAGCCACCGCATGAACACAGGGGAATCCTCTTATCTGCCATTCATAGCATCCACATTTTCTGTTGTGCAAGTCAACCTGCAAGTATGATTGTCACATAATTATCCTATGTCCTGAAATACTAGATTTATTCTATTAAGTACAAGAGATCAGTTCTAGACAGTTACGTACCACAGGTCTTGCAGCAGACTGGACCTCGACTACTCCATGCTGCAAAGTTGGGATTAATATCCAGTTCTGACTAATTTCCTACATCTCATTCCATTGTTCTTGCATTCTTGGTGTTAGAGCTGATGTGATGCTGTTGCTAGCAGCACGCCGCTCAACGAACCAACGCATCAACTGTTGCCTAATGCAATCCAACATAAATGTAACTGGGAGTGAACGAGCATCAAGTATCCAGTTGTTGAAGGACTCAGCAGCATTACTTGTCAACTCCCCATAGCGGTGCACACCTTTCGCAAACGCTACAGCCCATTTTTCTGGGGGCAAATCTTTAAGGAAATGAACAGCTTGAGGGCCTCCTTTCTTAGTGAACCTTTCAACGGCCACGTGATAGTAGTTTTCATTGGGAGCATATGCTGCTTCTTTAAGCAACTTGCACATATGATTCTTGAACACATCGGAGTACCTCTTTCCAGTGTACATTGCTCGTAAGTTCTTCATTAGGTGGTAAAGACAATAGAAATGTAGCGGTTTGCTTGGGATTGTGCCGAACGCATTAAGAAGCCCCCCTGCACGGTCTGACACGAACATAATTTCTTTCTCATGTTTCACATGTTGGTTTATCATCTCAATAAACCACGTCCAGTTGTCAGCATTTTCAGAAGCAACAATAGCAATAGCAACAGGGAAAAGTCCTGTCAATTTCACACGAGTTAGCAAAGAGCTAAAACAGAACATAAAGAAGGGAAGACCAAAAAAAATGCAAAAGGACATAGGTTTCCTATGACTGTTAATGGTTACCATTGTTCCCATCCTTGGCGGTGGCTGAAAGTAGTGTCCCTTTATATCTTGTCTTCATGAAGGTGCCATCAACAAACAACATAGGCCGACAGTGTTTGAAACCCTTAAGGCTAGCATCAAAGGCAAGGAAAAACCTCTTGAATCTGTTTTCGGAAGGCTCAGTCTCTAGTGCAACTACACTACCAGGGTTGGTCCTTATTATACCATCGGAGTACCAACGAAGCTCATCAAATGAATCATCGTATGTGCCAAAGATGTTGGCCCTAGCTACCTCAACCGATCTCCAAACCTGAAAACCATAACAATGGAATGAGATTGAGTAAAGCATTACAGCAAAGTAGGTTTCAGGTAATCTCTTTTATTAAGGGAAAATGGTAAGACCCCCAGTGAGCTGTCTGCAATATGAAATATGTACCTTCTCATAACTAATATTGAACCCCCAATACTTCAATATATCCCTCCTGATATCGGATGGAGTCAATGTGGGTGTATCACGTATTGCCTCAGTGATAAAGCCCCCACTAATCTCTGGCCCATACGTTTTGTGTCGCAGGTCATCAGTGACATTTTGCAAGTGTGCCGAAGGTCAGCTTTCTTTATGATGAATGCCTCGGATATTGGACCAACCGAACCTTTCACAAACCACTTACAGCCCTCGGCTTCCCTCTGCTTGCATTCAGCTCTTATATATGTCGCATCATTCTTAGTATATGCAAATCGGAAGCCTATCTTGGCACTATATTTGACAAGCTTATTTCTGAATTCAATCACACCACCATGGAATTCTTGACCAACGTGTTTGATGTATTCACCCCATTTGGCCGAACGATGAACAACTACCTCTTCCTCAGGTGCAATGTCATATCCTGGAATGTCCGACTGAGCACCACTAAACCATTCCCCGGTTTCCTCTCTCTGCCTCAATCTTTGCCTCTTGGTCTGTTCTGGAGCTTGATTACCTTTGCCAAGATAATTGTCCGGGGCAGGATACACTGGCTCATTAAAGACATAAGTTGGAACGGCTGTGACAGTACGCTTCCTGTTAGGAACCTTCAATGCAGAGGTGGATATCTTTGGTTGAGGAAAGATCTCTGGAATTTCCTCAGGGGAATGGCTACTTGGATCTTGGTTTAAGTCAACCACGTATTTCTCCGCCACACCAACATATACATGGCTCTTGTTCATCATGGAACAAAGCAGAATCATATTCTTGTAGTCACCTTCTCCTAGCAGGCTGCATTTTTGTTCAATATTGAGCTCATAATAATACTCATCGGGCACACCAGACAGCCACTGCACTTGTGCTACATGAAATTCGAGAAAAAAAAAAAAGGGGGTAAGTACTTTCCCAAAATCCTGCTGAGTTTGCTCAATAGATGAAGTTCAAATTACTAATGCTTGTAAGCACAAGGACTGTTACATGTAGTTAAAACATTTTTTAAGTGATGAAATCTTCGAAGACACACATGCAAACCAGAGTTCAATCTGCAATTGTTAACGTTTAGATTATAATTGTCTGTTTAACCATTAATAGCACGTACTGGTCACTCCCACCTTTGTTGTTTACAAGTGAAGAAGCCCACTAGGCTAGACTATTCCCGGCAGCTACCGGAATTGCCAGCAGGCTATCGGATCACCTGACTAAAACAATCTTGCCCACCGGGCATGCAATATAAGTTAACGGTAAAACATCGGAGATAACTTTCAGTTAAACAACATCATCTTAGTGACAGCAGGCAACAAAAAATCTAAGAATTTTCATGTTCATCCATTTAAAACAGAAGGATCACTGTATACTCCTAGTTGAAAACAAACAAAACGTAGAAACAAATAAAGGTATAGGCAAAAACAGCGACCAACGTCTTCATACATAATAGAACTTTTCGTGGCTGTTACATAATAAAGGAATTTAAGCTGATACAACAAACATACCTCTGATTTTCTTGACGAAGAAGATGAATGTCGGAATCTCATCTATTGAAAACTGCAGTGATGAACCAGGAAAACGGAAAAAAACTGAAAGTGCGTTGTGCGCCATGTTTGAGGCCGGAAAATTTGTTTTAGGTTTTGGGGTGGTGTTCAGATTGTCTAATGAATTGAATCTCTCTGTCTTATTTATATGAAACAGCTGATGAGGGATTTGAAATAGCCGAACTAGAGCGCCTACTTCACGAATGTATTCATAATTCAAATGAATTATTAAAATAATAATTCCGGATCTGGGATGACTTATGCCGAAACCATTAGTGGTTTTACTCGCTGGGCCAAAGCTGCAACTTGACAGCTATTGTCGGTGACTCATTGGACTGGTTTTGTATGTATTAGGCCTATTTTGTACCTACTATTCCTACAATCCGGCCTGTTATAGATGAGTAACAAATTTGGGCTGGGCCAACAACATTTAGTTCCAGTTGTAGACTGGAATGCAATAAATCCGTTTAATTTTCTCAAAAATACTTGACTCGAACTGACCTCCCCTTTGAAAATACAATTATTCCGCCCCTTCCACAGAGACCAAAGTGTACCATGAACGACAGCAACAATGAAAGGCCCAACAACACCTATAGCCTCCAAAATATTGCCATTAATAACCTCCAAACAGAATCTCTATGACCAAGTTGTTTTGGCATGCACATACATTTTTTTGGAAGAGGCAAAAATATTATTAATAATACTAGTGAAAAGAGGTACAAATATAATAAAAATAAGAGACAAACAGTGCATGAGATGCACACTAGAACTCAACCAATAACTAAACCCAAAACCGAAAGAAGCATAAAAGTATGTTAAAACCACAAGTTCGTTATGGCCGTTACGCAACTCAACCACCCCCATCGTCTAGTATATCTTTTTACGAGCAAAAAGCCAAGAGTAGGGGGGCGACGATATGTTAAGCCACATCTAGTTGAGTCTAACGGAGGGGATACCTTTCGTTGCAAATTTAGACAACTTAGCGCGAAGACGAAAGATGATGACCACCGCTCGGTAACGCACCAATCACAAAAATGGGGAAGACACATTGTTGATGGGTAAATTATTAAGTCCTTCTAATACGTTCTAAAGCGTTCCTGTTGACTTTAGCCTCCTTCCATTGCAAGTGAAGTCCTGAAAATAACTTGAGGGGGAGGTTAGTAATGGTTTTCCGGTTTGTCTAGTGATCAAACCGGATAATCAACTTTACGGTTAGAGGGTTGAAAGTCAATCTAGTGTATATAGTATAAAGTAGGATAGATTATGATTACCTTTTGAGCTGAATGATGTCCACTATTTATAGTGTTTCCCAAATAGTGATAGGACTCCTGGGATCATGCCAAGTGTACGGCTGTGATTGAATCTCAAGACTAAAAAGCCCATTAGCTGGCTTAATGGGCCTGGCCCACGTACCAAATTAGGGTTTTTCTAGGGTCAAGTAGGTAATTTCACGCTCTTAAGAACGTTCCAGGATTCTGTCCCGTTCTAGCGTCCGACAAGGTGTCCGATACACTGCCCATTGTCCGAGGTTCAGTCCGATATATGGTCCGATATCGAATGAGCTTGGTTCACTTCAGATGGGCCATGTAGAGATTTTCAGAAGAACCGACCAAGTATTTAGTCGCGCATTTGGTCCGATACAAAGTCATGTGTCGGACATGTATCTTGATGTATCGGACATGAGATTTCTCTCGTTGTCCCTGGAGAGTCTCGCGCTATAAGTCGGACCTGTGTTCAGAGTAGTCGGACTCATGTTCCGAGTAACAGCTTTTTTGGAGTGATGCCTTTGTCGGACTAGGGCTTATATGTCGGACATGTGTGCCCTAGACGCCGAGGTAAGTCGTCCCTTAGTTCGTACCGCGAACCGGACATAATCCAACATTAACATATGTCCCTCTAGTTTCCAAGTATCTTGGAACAAGATAGTTGCGTAACTATCAGTATAGTCCGAGTCCTCTGCGAGTCGTACTTCTATTTGTGGTTGAAAATTTTCTAAGTTTTCGGCCGAGTTCGTTAGTACTCCAATCCTCCTCTTTTCATTTCATTCCCCCCTCCCCTTCTTATAGTCCGAGTAATAATATACTCGGATTATAAAAAGAAGATATTTTGCAATTTGAAATGTCAAGATCCGGATCTTAGTACTACTTCTCTCGTCCGACTTAGGTCTTTCTCCATCCGAGTATGTCATCGCATCCCTCGACTTGATAAGCTTTTTATCAAGTTTACTTCCGAGTGTAGTATCTTCTTTGTCCGAGTAAGCGACATCAGTTATTAGCGGCACACAAATAGCGACGCTTTTCTCGATTTCCGTGAAGTTTGGGGTCAAACTGTCTTTTCATCAGAACTTTTGATCTGAGCCGTTGATTCCGATTCATCCAACGATCAAGGCTACTGCTGACGTCAGCGACTGTTCGTATTCCGGGGTTGCCCTTCTATAAATAGGGGTTGAAAAGCTCATTTCTACACTTTTCGCCAACTGCAAAATTTCTCTCACTAGAAATTTGCTCTCGATCCGACTACTGCGTCCGATACTCTTCCCCTTTTCTTCTTTCCCCTTCCTCACAACGTGCTCTTTAACGCTTTGAGGACTTAAACAAAAATACTAAATTAACCTCTCGGACGAAACCAACCAGTTGTTTGATTTTACTTTTTGTATTTCTTCCTCTCCTCTTAGGATGTCCGAGAGAAGAAACTCGAACGAGTCAACTAGGTCAGAGAACGTCGACATGTCGGATATCGACATGGTTGACCTATATTTCCTCGATGAAGGCTATGTCGCGCCTCCATCTGCTAACCAGCCCTCCAGCTCGGCTCCGACACAAGAGCTTGCCAAATCGGACGGGCATCTAACTGATGCGTCCGAGGAGGATGATCTGGGTATTACTCGCCCGGACCGTCGGGATATTTTAAGCCGGAGACAAGAACTTCCGGTGAGATCTCCATCCTCGGTTCCTGCCCCTCCGACACGGATTCCTCACGACATCATGATGGGGGTTGCACGTGTCGCTGGGCATTCCTATCGGACTTCACAGCGGATCCCCATGTCGCGCTCTCCTGAAATCACTAAACTCTCGAGTGACTCGGATAGCCCCCCGAAAGCCTTGGAGATACCGGGTTTGAGTGACCCGACTGAAGTTCGATCCGTGAACCCTGTGCGGAGTGTCCTCCCGAAAGGATTTACATTTCACACCGTTTTGGAGAGTTCCGACGACGATGACACGTTGGTGAGCCGCTCCAAGTGGGCTCCGAGTTCCTCTGGTGTCGGGCAACCTTCTAGGTCCGGTCCCTCTGTTGGCGATGGAACTGTGCCTCGTGACCTGATTGGCCCCGATCTCATTCCCGGCCCTCAAGGTGATGACGAAGATGATGATGAATACGACGATGATGACGAAGCCGAGGATGATGAAGAAGGTCCGACACAAGGTGTTCGCTCCGTTGGAGTTGAGCTCGACGCCCAAGGCCGGGTCATTAAAAGAACCAAGCGTGGGGAATTAAAAGGCACCGAGGCGAGGCGAAATAAATTCCCCCGGCCTGTTTCTGTTGTGACTCACCCGGACCCTGATGGCGAGTTAAATGAACTTGGGACAACTCCCACCTGTGCTTCGACTGTCCATGAGTCCGAGCTTGATCGGATCTGCTATGAATACTCAATTCCGGACTCACTCGAGATCGTGGCACCCGATACCAAACATGCTTTTTACAATCCTCCCGCCGGCTATATGTCGGTGCATCTGATGTCCCTCGAACGAGGGTGGCGAGTGCCCTATCATGAGTGTTTTAATGATATCTTCAATGCCCTCGGGTTTAGTCCGTACCAGCTCATCCCGAGTGCTTTAGGCACGTTGATGTGTTTCGGGGTTTTCTGCCACATTCGAGGAGTGGAGATCAACTTCCGAAACTTCAACCAAATATTCCGAGTTGCCATGAGCCTTGGCAACGATGATTTCTACTTTTTCAAGGCTCGCGCGGGCTTTGCATTTATCCTCGACGCCCCTTCCTCGGCCGGTTGTAAGTGGTGGAACCGCTGCATTTTTGTTAGAAAGCTAAGGACCGCCGGGATGTCGGACGTCGAGGCCGTAACTCTGTCGGACTGGGGGTATCCCAAAAAGTTTTTCCGGGGCATGTATACGGACTCACGACCCCTTCTCAATCGTCTCGACGACTGGGTGTCCAAGTTTAAAAAGGAAAACAAGGCCCAACCCGTCCGATACTACTATCACGGCTTAATTCTTCAGCCGTTGCCTTATCTCGCCGGCTTAACTGGTCCGGTAAAAACTGGTTCAAGTACCAGTTTTCGGTAAGTTTTTTTTTATTTTTTATTTTTTATGTCGGACTATTGATCTCTGCATCGGACTAACCTTTCATTTTTCCTTGCAGATTTTTGGCTAAAGTACATAATGGGTCGTATCGCTGCCGCTGCTCGGGCCAACAGAGAAAAACAAAGGCAGATGGTCGAGGATAACTTGCTTAAACAGCAAGTACAAACTCCAACCTTCCTTCCCGGGTTATCTAACCCGAAAAATGCGCCCGACTACCAGGAACTTGAGAAGGAGGCTGCGAGGGATGGGGCTTCCATGCCCGAAATCCCCACTCCGAGGCCGAATGTCGGCCAGTCCAAGGGGCAACAAGCTCCGACTACCTCTATCCAACAGGGGAAAAAGCGTGCTGACCCAAAAGGCAAGAGGGTTGCCAAAGACCCGACTGAGTTGGATGGTGGCAGCCCGCAGAGGAAGAAGGCTCGGGTGGAGGAGGTCGAGTTTGTCGATCTCGCGACCAAGGAGGGCCGAGACGCTGAGGTCTCGCGTCTAATGTCCATGGATGAGTACGATCGTGCTCATGCTCTCGGACAAATAAGCCGACATGTAACTGTTCTTTCTGCATTATCTTACAAGTTTTTCGTCATCTCTTGTTTCCAATATTTCTAACTTGTTTCTTTTGTTTTGCAGCTCAACTGCTTCGTCCGAGCGATCAATGACTTAGCCGATAAGAGGCTCGAGCCCGAGTCTAGGACCAAAGAGCTTGAAAAGAAGGCCGAAATGGCGGCCTCTAAGGTCGAGTCGTTGGAGGCCGAGGTACGAATGCTAAGGAGCAAGAACTCCGAGATGGCGAAGAAGGTGAGTGCGGAGGCCGCAAAGCACCGTTCTTTCAAAGATTCGTTCTTTGGAATCGGGGCAACTCTGCACCGCTTCCGGGAGAAGCTGGTGGAAAAGATGAGATTTGCTCGGATTGAAGCGGCCGAGGACTTCTATGCCTCGGTCTCCCACTTGTTCGGAAAGCAGCAAGCGCAAGAGGAAGGGCGCGAGGAAGGTTTCAGGGCGTGTCTCGGGCAGATGATCCGACTCGGATACGTCAAGGAGGGCCTAACTCTCAACCCAGGCAACCTCTCGGCCTCTAAGCTTGACGATACCAAGAGAGGTGACTTCTCTTCCTATCCGGATAAGGACATTACCGACCAGGAGATCGAAGAGGACGAGTTTGGTGTCGTTGTCTCGAAAGATGACCCGAACTTCCTGGTGAGACCTGGCTCTTATCCGACTTGGTTTCCAGAGGTTCTGAGAAGTGGTCTTCTCGCTCCGTTCAAGGCGAACGAGGCTTGGAATTGCAACTTCTTAACCCTTTCGGGACCTGTTGTCGGACGTGCCTGTGCTTTTGTCGAGCCGGAGGTTTGCCAATACCGCGCCCGATTGATAAAGGAGGCTGAATCTATTAAAGCCAATGGCGACCAGCGCGAGCTCACGGCTATCGTTCAAGCTCTCGACTCTCGGCTTTTCCCTTTGCGAACCCCAGTCGAGGCACCAGGCTCTAGTTCAAGCTCAACTGCTCCCATACCCGAAGTTGAAGAAGTCTAAAGGCCGGGTATGCCCGAGCGACCTTGTAATCGATACTTTTTAAAACAATCTTTTCTTACAAGTATGTTTCATTCGGCCCTTCGTGGCAATTGTAACTCGGATAATGCCTTGTATTTTGCTCGTACTTTTATCCATACAATGTCAAATGATTTGCGTAATCCATCATTCTTGAGTCAAAATATCCAAGTGTTTATATCTCGGAATATTTTTGTGTAGTAGCAATCTAACTCGGACAACAACTTTGTTTTACAAAGTTGAAAGTTGTACAAATTAAAAGTTTGTTCACTAAAAATAGTTCCGAGCATATCATGACTCGGCCTTATCAAACGCTTTTTGTAAAATTAAAATTCCACAAGTTACGAATTTTCTCAATAGATTAGGTTCCAAGGCGATTATATCTCGGAACTCATCAAGTGTTTTTGAAAAAATTGAAATTTCACAAATTTAACTCTTAATCTGAGAAGTCTATTCCGAGGAATTTTCATCTCGGAACCGTCACGTGCTCTTGTAAATTTGAAATTTTACAAGTTGGTAACTTTTTTACGTAAAAGGCTATTCCGAGGAAACTTTGTCTCGGAATCGTCACGTGTTCTTGTAAATTTGAAATTTTACAAGTTAGTAACTTTATAATCCGTAAAAAGATATTCCGAGAAAACTTTATTTCGGAACCGTCACGTGTTCTTGTAAATTTGAAATTTTACAAGTTAGTAACTTTATTCCACAAGAAGCTGTTGCGAGGAGATTTTATATCGGAACTGTTATTAGTTCATCTTGTAAATTTGAAATCTTTACAAGTGTCAATAACTCGCTTTTTGCGGAAATTCTTTCTTGGAAGTAGATGTGTCGGACAAGTCACGTGCTCTTCTTTTTGAGCCTGTGATTTGCGAGTTTTTATACTCGGACTCTGCAGGTCCAAGATCGAACTTTTTAACATTTTGAGATCCTCCGAGATGTTTGTTTCTTAGAATGATTAGTTGAAATAAATGGAGTTGAAATAAATGGAGTGAACTTGAAATAAATGGAGTGAATATATAATTAGTTGAGAACTTTTAGTTCTTCGACTTTTTCTCGACTTCAAACTTCTTGTCTCCGAGTTTTGCATGCCGTTTCAGATCTTTGCTCTCTATTCTTCTCTGAGCGTTCTATCCTTTCTCCAATTCTTTAATCCTCCCAAACCTTAGCGGTTTGTTGAGTCTTATAAGAATAAAATAGATCATACGAGACTCATGCAATCCTAGAAGAAATCTTAACAAGCTTCATTGTACCAATTTGACGGAAATTTGAATGTAACTACGATAGTAGGCTTTATAGCCGATTACAGACAAGATAAAAGTTCTCAAACAAAATAAACTGAATTAAACAAGTAAAAGTGGGATGAGTCCTTGTTGCTTGACCGTAATTTCCCCTTAAGCGTAGAACTTCTGCAGATTGACAGCATTCCAGGTGTTTTTCAACTCTCTTCCCTCTAAGTCCTTAAGGCGGTAACTTCCGTTGGAGTAAGCTTTCACAATTTTGTATGGTCCCTCCCATTTGTGATGCACCTTTCCAACATTCTCCAGTATTTCCGCCTTCCTTAGAACTAGGTCTCCTACTTGGAAGTCTTTCTCCTTTACACCCTTGTTGTAGGACTTTGCAATCAACGCTTGGTATCTCAGAATGTTGGCCAATGCAGTGGTTCTTGATTCCTCCAATGTCTCCAAGTCATACATTCTCGCCTCGTGATTGTCTCCCGGATTGTATCCCTGGATCCTTATGGTCTCTACAGCGATTTCGGCCGGTATCACAGCCTCGGAGCCGTATACCAGTGAGAAAGGAGTCTCCCTTGTAGCAACTTTTGAGGTGGTTCTATAAGCCCATAGGACTCCATCCAACTCATCCACCCAGTCTCCCTAGCATGCCTCAAACCTTCTCTTCAAGAGATCAACAAGTGTCTTATTGACAGCTTCGGTTTGTCCATTGGCTTGCGGGTATCCTACTGAAGTGAATCTTCTCTCAATTTTCATGGTCTCACACCACGCTTTGAACTTGGCTCCAGAAAACTGTGCACCATTATCAGAAATTAAGATCCTTGGCAAGCCGAAACGACAAACAATATTTTTCCATACAAAATCCATGACTTTGTTCTTAGAGATTGTTGCCACCGCTTCAGCTTCTGCCCATTTGCTAAAATATTCCACAGCTACTATTATGAATTTCTTCTGGCCTCATCCCTTCGGAAAAGGTCCTACTATATCAATTCCCCACTGATCGAAAGGGCAAGTAATTGCAGCTGGGATGAGTGGTCTTGCTGGGGCGTGAGAGGTTCTGGCGAAGTATTGACAATCTTCGCATTTCTTTGCATAGGCTGTTGCATCTTCTCTCAAGCTTGGCCAATAGTATCCTTGCCGGTATACTTTCTGACCCAACGCCCTTCCTCCTGAATGGTTTCCACAATTTCCCTTGTGTACTTCATCCAAGATTGCTTTTGCTTCTTCCTCATTTGCGCATCTCAAGTGTGCCCCTTTGAAGGACCACTTATACAAATAATCTCCTTGGACAAAGTACTTCAATGATCTGGCTTTTAGCCTCCTTGCTTCACCCCGATCTTGTGGAAGGCTTCCTTTCAGGAGATAATCTGTCAATGGGTGCATCCAACTGGTTCCCGGAGTCGTTGAGATTGAAAAGATTGGAAGAGTTTTGAGTCCTGGGTTCATGACGGATGAATCCTCGACTCTCATCAAGATAACGTTTCTTGTGTCTATTCCCCCCGAAGCGGATGCATATTTTGACAAAGCGTCCGCTCTTCCATTGAGGTCTCTTGAAAATTTCTCAATCTCATATTTCTCAAATTTTGTCATTTCCTCTTGGACCTTCTGATTTGTAAATGGATAGTACATCCTTCTTCGTACTCCATTTTCCGGAAATTCGCTTCTCTGCTAGCTGAGAGTCGGTGAAAACTTTGATCTTTTTCACTTGAAGGGCCTTCGCCATTCGTAGTCCTATAAGGATAGCTTCGTACTCAGCTTCATTGTTAGAAACACTAAACCCTAGAGTAACAGCATACTCAAGTTCAGCTCCTCCGGGACTTCGGATGTAAATCCCTATCCCTCCATTTGTTCCTGATGATGATCCATCTACTTCCAATATCCAAATCTCTTCTTGGTTGGAGGGTTCCTTAGGTTCCGGAGAGACGGTCTCCTTTTCCTTTAGGACCTCCTCAACATGTAGGATCATCTCCCTTGAGTGTGTTTCCTCTCTCCTTTGCGCCTTTCCCTGTCTCTGAAGGGCGTTTTCTTCTGTATCCTCCCCTGGTGTTTTCCTTGTTGCTTCTTGAAAGGCTTTTAGGGCAAACTCCAAGTCCTTGAAACGCTGACTGACTAGAGAGTCTTGGTCTTCTATTACCAACGTGTTTGCCTCCGATGACTCTTTGGGCTCTTCTTCCGCTGATTCCTTCCTTGGGTACTCTACTAGGAAGTCGGCTATAACCTGAGCTTTTTTGGCTGACGGAGCCTGATAGTCAATTTCAAACTCACTGAGTTCGATTGCCCATCTAGCTAGCCTTCCTGATAACTCCGGTCTCCCCAACACTTGTTTGAGGGGCTGGCTAGTGAGTACTACCACTTTGTGAGACCCAAAGTATGGTTTAAGTGTCCTCGCTGTGTACACCAAGGCAAAGGCCAATCTCTCAATGTCCATATATCTCGTCTCCGCACCCGTGAGTGCCTTACTCAAATAATAGATTGGCATGTGATCATTCCCTTGTATCCGTACCAGGACGGAACTTATTGCATCTGGAATGGTAGCAAGGTAGAGATATAATGGTTCTCCGTCGACCGGCTTGGATAACAAAGGTGGCGATAACAAGTACTGTTTCAGTTTCTCAAAAGCCTCTTCGCATTCCTTTGTCCATTCGAACTGATTACTCCTCAGGACTTTGAAGAAGGGCAAGTTTTTCTCGGCTGATCTTGAAATGAAACGGCTCAAGGAGATTGACTTTCCAACCAATTGTTGCACTTCGTTGAGCGTCTTTGGCTGCCGGAGGTCAAGTATGGCTTTGATTTTTTCCGGGTTTGCTTCAATCCCCCTTTCAGTTACCATGTAACCCAAAAACTTTCCTCCTTTGACTCCAAATGTGCACTTAACTGGATTTAACTTCATGCTATATTTCCTCAAGATGGAGAAACATCTGTCCAAGTGAGCAATGTGTTGATCTTCTGTCTTGCTTTTTACCAACATGTCATCAACATAAACTTCCATCGTCTTTCCAAGCTCTTCCTTGAACATCTTGTTTACCAACCTTTGGTAGGTTGCTCCCGCATTTTTTAGACCGAATGGCATCACGTTGAAGCAGTATACATTGCCATTAGCGAAGAAGGCGGTCTTGGGTACATCCTCTTTAGCCATTTTGACCTGATAGAAGCCTTGGTACGCGTCCATAAAACTTAAGAGGGCACATCCAGCAGTGGAATCGACTAGCTGGTCTATTCGGGGGGAGCGGATAGGGGTCCTTCGGGCAATACTTGTTGAGTTTTGTGAAATTGTTGCACATCCTCCATTTGCCAGGTCCCTTCTCCACTAATACTACATTGCAGACCCAATCAGAGTATCTTACCTCCCTAATATGTCCAGCCTTAAGCAACCTTTGTACTTCTGCTTCAATGATGGCATTGTCCTCCGCACTGAAGTCTCTTCGTTTCTCCCGAATATGAGTGATTGATGGATCAACGTTCAGACGGTGAACAGCGACCCTTGGATCAATTCCTTTGAGATCTTCAGTACTCCATGCAAAGATATCATTGTTCCTCTTGAGACACTCAATAAGCTTCATCTCCACTTCCAAGGTCATTTCAGTACCAATCTTGGTAACTTTTTCGGTACTTCCTTCTACCACTTGAATCTCTTTCAGAGTTTCTTTTGCTTCTATCTTATTTTCTTCGAAAAACTTCTTCTTTTTGGAAGTAGCAGGGATTGATGGTATGACTTTGTAGTCCTCCAGTTCTTTGACTTCCCCTACTAACTGTTCCCTTGCTTTTCTTTGTAAGGTTCTCCTCCTCCTTTGAATGGGACTTGGCTTCTTGGACTTTCTTTTCGAGTGACGGACTGAAAAGAAAGTATCCATAGGTTGACCAATCTCATTAGCATCTTCTCTTCTGGTACGGGGACTTGAGACAGCCTTGGCTGAGAGACTATAGCATGCCCAAGCCTCTTGAATATTTCCTACCTCTTGACCAACTCCTCTTTTTGTAGGAAACTTCATTCTATTATGAACGGTTGACACTACCGCTTTGAATTTAGACAAAGATGGTCTCCCTAACACCACGAAATAATCAAAAGGTATGTCAACTACTACAAAAGGAACATTCTTGGTGATTCTCTGGCGGTTTTTTTCCATTGATACTTGCAAGGTCAAGCTTCCCATTGGAATGATTGGTTGTCCACCAAATCCAACGAGCGCACTTGCAATTTCTCTGATTCCTTCCTTCCGGGGATCTATCCCCATCCTCTTCAAAGTTCCAGTAAATATCAAGTTGGCGGAACTTCCTGTATCCACTAGAACTCGTCCAATGGTGAACTTCGCAATGTCTAATGCGACAACTAAAGGGACGCAAGGGTCGTGGATTCCCCCCATTCCGGCACTCCTCAGTGGCAGCTCACTGTCATCAAAGGATATGATGTTTGATCCTGGGGAAGCGACTTCTCCGTACTTAGAGTTGTACTCTAGGAGATCCCTGGCCGTTTTGTCCCTCGCACTCCTTGAGTCCCCTCCAACTGGTCCTCCTGCTATGGTGAGGGCGAAAATTCTACCATTCACTGGCAAGTTCTCAAAGTCCTGGTCATGATCTTCTTGTTCTTTCCATCCTCCTTGGGTGGGAGGTCGAGGAGGTAGGGAGGCCTCTCCTCTTTTCGCTTCTGTTCTCTCATGTCTCGAGGGTTCATCTTTTGCCACATAGTTCGCAAGCTGCCCTCTGCGGACTAAGGTCTCAATTTCGGTCTTGAGAGTAAAGCACTCTTCCGTGGTGTGGCCCTTCCCTTTGTGGAACTTGCAAAACTTATCAGAGTTCTTATTTCTCCTTGTCTCTTGGATGGGAGGAGGCCTTTCAACATCAATATTCCTGGTCATAATAGTATGCAAGATGTCGGATCTTGGCCTATTAAGATCAGTATATGTGTCGTACCTCTTAGGTGGTCCTCTTCTCGGAGGGGATTTCTGATCTCTGAACTCATTTCTCTGGATACTCCATTTGAGCAAATTGTGTCTCTGCTCGGGTTTCTTTCCCTTGGACTGGTTGTGGTTCTGAGCTTGTTTTTGATTGTCTCTTTCTGCCTTCTGGTGATCCTTTTCTTTTTCTCTAGAAGAGAAATTTGCTCTCACCTGAACCGTTTTCTGAAATTCTTCCGCCCTCAAAAAGTCTTGGCAAAATTGTTCGAGCTCTTTGTAATTCTCTGTCCGATAATAGGAAAGTTGTTTTCTGAACTCCTCATTGGAAGTATTTCCATAGAGGTATTCCTTTCTCTCTTTTATGGTGTGCTCTTCCACCTGACAACAAGCCTCGTGGAATCTATCCAAAAAGGTTCTCAAGTCTTCTTTTGGCTTCTGTACTATCTCTGCTAAGTACTTCACTCCTCTCCTTCTTCTGATTGCCTTCTCGAACCTTTTGGTGAACTCCTGGGTGAGTTGTTTATAGCTCTTGATAGAGCCATTCTCCAAACCTGTCCACCACACCATTGCATCTCCCGAAAGAGTAGCGGGAAAAATTAATGCTTTGGTCCTAGAATCATGCCCGTATGCATCCATTTTGTTTCCAAACTTAATCAAGTAATTGGTTGGGCATGTAGTTCCATCATAGGTATCAAGAGTGGGGAATCCTCTTTCAGTGTTGACCCGATGGTTCTGGATCTCTTCACATAAGGCACTAGGCTCTTGGTCTATCTCCTGCTCTTTTTCTTTCACGGATGCTCTCAAAGCCTCTATTCGTGCCTTAAGTTCAGCTTCTTGAGCCCTCATTTCTCCCAAAGTGAGTCCCGCTGTCGGAGGCGGATCGCTCCCCACTAGAGTAGGGAGTACCACTGGACCCCCAACTTGGTTCTCCATTCGGGTTTCAGGCAAGGTTTGTGTAACCATTTGGTTCAAGGGGATTTGATTCTGAGTTACCATCTGAGTTTGTGGTAACATCTGAGTTTGTGCCACCACTTGAGTTTGAACCACTTGAGTTTGAGGGATATTTTCATTTCCTTGCGCTTGGGATGCTCTGACCCTCCGGTCTATTATCTCTCTCAAATCATCTGGGGCCCCTTGAGGTCCTATTCGTGACTGAACACGAGGAGGTCCAACTCGATCTTGTATCGGTCTTGAATTAGCTCGGGATTGTGCCCCATCCTCTCTAGGTTGCACCACCTGACTTGCTCTTACTTGTGCTTGCTGCTGGACTACTTGTTGTTGTATCCTTGCGACATCATTCGGTGCAAAACAACATTGGATTGTTAAGAGGAGCAATCCAAATTGTTCTTCTCCCATACCGTAGTCCCTCGGTCTCACGACTTGTCCATTGGGCAAGGTGAATTGTAGCGCAGCTGGATCTTGAGGGACAACGGGTTGTGGTGGTTGAAGAGGAGCAATGGGTTGTGGTGGTTGTGGTGGCAATACTACAGGAGCTGGTTGAGAATGAACTCGTAGGGCTCCGAATCCACTCCCAGCGGGGATTGCATTCGGGTTGTGATTACCTGAACCTTCATTCCTTTCGGTTACACTTGCACTTGCCCCATCTTCCATCTCCATATCAACATTATCATTTCTATGTGTCCTTGTAGCTGCGGTTCCCCTTCCACCTCCCCTTCCTCCTAATGGGGGACGGCCCCGAGGACGGGTAGATTGAGGGTTCCTTGCCGCTTGAGCAATTCTAGTACTCTTCCTATTAACCATTCCGTAGGACTCTTGCTAGTAGGACAAAGGGTAACCTTTTGTTCAGATTCCCACAGACGGCGCCAAATGTTGATGGGTAAATTATTAAGTCCTTCTAATACGTTCTAAAGCGTTCCTCTTGACTTTAGCCTCCTTCCATTGCAAGTGAAGTCCTGAAAATAACTTGAGGGGGAGGTTAGTAATGGTTTTCCGGTTTGTCTAGTGATCAAACCGGATAATCGACTTTAACGTTAGAGGGTTGAAAGCCACTCTAGTGTATATAGTATAAAGTAGGATAGATTATGATTACCTTTTGAGCTGAATGATGTCCACTATTTATAGTGTTTCCCAAATAGTGATAGGACTCCTGGGGTCATGCCAAGTGTACGGCTATGATTGAATCTCAAGACTAAAAAGCCCATTAGCTGGCTTAATGGGCCTGGCCCACGTACCAAATTAGGGTTTTTCTAGGGTCAAGTAGGTAATTTCACGCTCTTAAGAATGTTCCAGGATTCTGTCCCGTTCTAGCGTCCGACAAGGTGTCCGATACACTGCCCATTGTCCGAGGTTCAGTCCGATATCGAATCAGCTTGGTTCACTTCAGATGGGCCATGTAGAGATTTTCAGAAGAACCGACCAAGTATTTAGTCGCGCATTTGGTCCGATACAAAGTCATGTGTTGGACATGTATCTTGATGTATCGGACATGAGATTTCTCTCGTTGTCCCTTGAGAGTCTCGCGCTATAAGTCGGACCTGTGTTCAGAGTAGTCGGACTCATGTTCCGAGTAACAGCTTTTTTGGAGTGATGCCTTTGTCGGACTAGGGCTTATATGTCGGACATGTGTGCCCTAGCCGCCGAGGTAAGTCGTCCCTTAGTTCGTACCGCGAACCGGACATAATCCAACATTAACACACATGATATGCCTCCTAAGGCCAAGGAGAAGAACTCAGAGGAGACAAAACAAACACAGCCCAACGTATAAAACTACACTAGCAGGTTCAGACCATCAAAACCCAAGAGAAAAGGATGCCGTAGAAAACAGTAGACAACAAACCGATAGTTCCCAGCACACAAAACGCAGCTTTAAAAGAACAAGACCAGTGCAACCAACAGGAATAAACAAGCAGGGCCTGTAGCAGCAAAATACAGCAGCAGCGCAACACAGTATGGGCAGATGAAACAGAAATAGAACCAAACCCACAAAACCGAATTATACCAGCAACCGAAATTACGCCCAACACTTTGACGGGACACAAAACCAATCAACAATCTTAAAACCCTTCATAATTCTTCCTTTCGAGAAAAGCCAGTGCCATAAGTTCAACTGAATAAGGTTCACAACCTCAGGGACAGATTGCAATTCACTTTTAAAAAGGACATTGTTTCTGGTTTTCCAAAGACCCCATAACGTAGCTTGGGTTATGATAGCAGAGAAAGCCTTATCAACGGAGCCACTAGTCGACCACCGAATTCACAAGGACATCGAGTAAGCAATCAGCTTGAGAGAGTGCCAATCCCACTCACGTAGCAATATTCCTCCAGACCGCTACCGAAAATGGACAGGAACGGAACAGATGGTCAGCGTTTTCTTCACCACTCGAGCACAGTTTGCATAGTATTATTTGTTTCCATATGAACAATGTTGCGACTCCTCAAGTTATCCAAAGTTGGTAAACGATTCCACGCAAGTTTCCACACAAAACCATTGATCTTCAAGGGGATGACATTGATCCAAACAATTCTCGTCCAGTCCACCTGCGGAAATGTTAGTGAATCATGGTTTGATGAAACAAGAAACTCCACCTGTGTTCTATATCCATCACGAGCAGTATACACCTTAGAACTATTAGCACACCGAAACCAATCCTCATTAAATGAATTAACAACTAGATCAGAATTCAAAACTAAATTTGAAAGATCAGCAACTAGACTAAATCCCAAGGAGAAAGATCACGGTACCAGTTCCACAACCCACCACTAACGACTCTATCCAACACAACACAATCTGAAAGAATGTAGGATCGGTATAACTTGCATTAGATACAAAATACCAGCAATTGGTCCACGATTGACTACGGGGTTCAGTGAACACCTACGTCAACCTGCAGATTAACAAACACAAATAATATATATAAATTAAAGCACAACGTAATATAAAGAAGAACCTGTGTTTGGTATTTTTCAAGCAGCTTTTGTAAGCTTGCTTGATGCCCAGTCAAGGCAGAAAATCAATTAGAAAAGATCTTGTTTGTACAACGTTGTATACTCTCAATATCTATCCTAGAAAAACAACACCAGTCACCTATAAGATAATATAGAAACCAATCTATCTATTCTACCCTCATTACGCTGTTAGAGAAGTCTAGAATATAAACTAGTGTAAAAGACACGATAACTAAAACAATAAAACCTAAAACTCAATAACTCGAATGCTCTCTTATTTTGTCATCATGTGTGGATTCTGGCTTGTCGACCCTCTGGTATATATAGTAGTGAAAAAAAACCAGATCGACAATGATCAGGAAACACGTCTTGATGAATCTGTACATGATTTGGTATCAGTCTTCAATTAGGAATCAACTTCTTCTACAAGAACTCCTTTTCCTATATATTAAGACTTGATTTACTTTTTGAGTCCTTCTTCTTTGAATAAGTCTCTTCCTTCTTGTAATCTGACAATTACCACGTTCTAATAAACTTCCTGCACAAGTAAAACAACTACAGCTGTGGAACAATTAGTGTTAGAATAGGTAAAACTAAAATAGTCGATAAAGTGCTCTGTTTCCCGAATCTAGGGCCGGGTTGAGTGAACCTATAGGTGAATCTATATGTCAACACCCTTGAAACAGTGACACTTACAATCTCCCCCTTTTTGCCTATTCTACACATCACTAAACCTGCACAGTTAGATCAATGAAACATAGCAAATGCAACAAAACTAACCACAGCTTAGTACTTAAACACATGCAGAAAATACTACTTAGCCTTAGAATTAAATCTACTTGTCAGAAATAGATTACAAGCAATTAGAGACTTCAAGGAAAACCAAAATAAGAATCAAAAGGTTAGATTCCAGATTGTCACATCACATCAAGCAGACCTAGCTGGTTGTGGACTTGCTCCCCCTTGATCAGAACTCCTTCTTCTTTTTCTTGATGAACTGTGCACTTCTCCCCCTTGAGGTGTGGTATGGGCAAAAAGAAACTCAGGCCGTAGTCGCAAAAAATTCTATTTCCTCAACTCGCTTAGGTTCAATCTCAACATCGAGAGAGATATCATCCTATCAAAGTAAGTAAGCTAGAAGATAGCCATATCAAAAAGTAAACCTTGGTAGAGAGAACCATAATAAGGTACCGGAAATATCAGTAGTAGAAGAACCAGGAACTGTAGGAATTGGGTAGCAGGCGCACTAGCTTTGGTCGGATTTGAGAGACAAATAGAGACACAATAGTTTTGGAGTAGTGTGGAAAAGTGGAAAGGCTTTGTTTGTAATAAACTAACCTGTTTGGTAAGGACATGGTTGGATCTTTTGGAAAGAGGTAAGGGCACACATGATAACTGTCAAGATCTTCCACCAAAATTGTTTTGGTATATTCCAAAATTTTATATCTGTAAAAAGGTTAGAACCAAAGCACAAGATATATGGTATACCAATTTTATGAAAAACAATTTTATAAAAGATTCAAGATCAAGACAACAAAGTAAACTTTAGAAATTAAACTAATGGAGGATCTTTGTATAGAGAAATTAACTTAGCTAGTCAATTTATCTAAAAAACAAAACAAGATCCTTTATAATCCCCAATGCATATGTGCACTCCCCCTTAATGCACACCTACATGGACACCACCACCTATACACAATTCAGAGAGTTTACCTAGACTCAAACAAATATAAAAAACACATTAACAAAAATTTAAATCACATAATTTCGCAAGACAGTCCAGAGGTGTTGGGTAAGGTGTTGATCAACCTCCTGGGCAGCACTCGATCAAGAAACTCAGTAATCATCAAAACCATCACCTGTATTTTTCCCTTTTCTATTTTTGAAGACGTTTGAAACAAGTTGTTCTCTGGTCTTTGTTTAAATCTCAGTGCAATGTCCATGGGCGATTTTGCAAAAAATATTTTTAAATGTTGTTCATTATTTTTAATGCAGCTTTTTGCATTTGTTTCTTTCCAAACCTTCATAGACTTGAGACTTAAAGATTGCCAGAAAACCGGATACAAGTTTTACCTTCCTTGCCTTTCAGGCCTTTGCGGCACTTGTTTAGCTACAATTAGAGAATTCAAGGCCCCTAATGTGCTCTTTCTCCTGTTAATAAGGCATAGATATGCTCATAGAAAATTCAAGGTTCCTAGATATGAAAGACCATATTTGTCAATCACAAAAGTTTGAGCTGCTCAAGCTCCAGGGGAGGGCTTCCAATAAGTGAGCAAAACAAGGGTAAACAAGGACTAGTAATTTTTAAAGAGTTCCTCTTTCTCATGCATTCCAAGAAATCTTACAAAGAAACTTACTTGCAACATAGTACGTAGACTGACACGAAATATACACATAGCAAGTAAATGCTATCACAGACACACAAATTGAAAATGTAGACACACGCACCACATGCAGACTACAGGTGTTGACTGTGGTGTTGAGTCAACCCCTGGGACAACCCTATTTTTCACACAGTGCAGAGACCAAGAGACCTCCTAAGACTTAAAAATCTCTCAGTATCCAAAGGCTTCGTGAACAAATCAGCAAGTTGGTTGGTTGTTTCTATATGTTCAATGTCTAAAACATGAGCCTCAACAAGTTCTCTCAGAAAATGGTGTCTAATATCTATGTGCTTAGACCTAGCATGATGTACAGGGTTATGAGACAAATGAATAGCACTCAAATTATCACATAAAAGTAACACTGAATCACACTTAAGACCATAGTCTGATAACATAGAATTTAACCACAAAAGTTGAGTAGCCCACTACCAACTGCAACATATTCTGCTTCAGCTGTTCACAAAGAAACACAGTTTTGTTTTTTGCTAAACCAAGAAACTAAGTTATTTCCTAAATAGAAACATCCTCCACTAATAGACTTCCTATCATCTAAATCACCAGCCCAATCAGAATCAGAAAAACCACAAAGATTTAAAGTAGTATCTCTAGTATACCATATACCAAGTTCAATGGTTCCAGAAACATATACCTTAGGATTCTCTTGACATCATTCAAGTGGATGATTTTGGGATCAGATTGATACCGAGCACACACACACACTGCATACATGATATCTGGTCTTGAGGCTGAAAGATATAGGAGGCTACCAATCATGGATCTGTAGAGGGTTGGGTCAACACTCTCCTCAACCCCGTCTCTGCTGATTTTCACAGTGGAACTTATTGGAGTTTTCAAGGGTTTTGCACTTTCTAGGGGGTGTCCGGCATAAATAACAACACTCTGGAAACAATGGATGTTAGAAAAATCAAATTTAAATATCTGCTCTAGTGTTGAGGTCGTGGTTGTGCAGCATCGCTGATCAACACCATCACATAATTGTCAACATCTCTTATTGAGATAAATAGAGCAGTTACATCCTTTGTTTCTGTTGTTCTTTTCTCTTCTTCTCGATCTATTTTATTTATTTATTTTATTTTTTTTTTGTACTTTTCTTCTTCTGGATCTATACCTTCAATGCTAGATAAGAAACAAAAATTGACTCGCTCCCGCAAGTTGTTAGCATAATCAATAGCATAGGGTTTAGATAATAAATTTCGAAGAGAAAATTTTAGGACATACTTCTTTTGTAAAATATTTTTTGATGGTCTTTTGAAAAAAAAAATGTTCATGGAAGTATTCCACTTCCAAAAAATATAAAATAAACCATCTTGAATTCTTCCTTCTAAGGTTGGATCCATCTTATGTACCTAAAACAATTACTTAAAAAAGTAACAAGCTCTAGACGCCAATTGAAAGAATGTAGGATCGGTATAACTTGTTTTCGATACAAAATACCAGCCAATGGTCCACGATTAACTACGGGGTTCAGTGAACACCTACGTCAACCTGCAGATTAACAAACACAGATAATATATATAAATTAAAGCACATCGGAATATAAAGAAGAACCTGTGTTTGGTATTTTTCAAGCAGCTTTTGTAAGCTTGCTTGATGCCCAGTCAAGGCAGAAATCAACTAGAAAAGATTTTGTTCGTACAACGCTGTATACTCTCAATATCTATCCTAGAAAAACAACACTAGTCACCTATAAGATGATATAGAAACCAATCTATATATTCTACCCTCAATACGTTGTTAGAGAAGTCTAGAATATAAACTAGTGTAAAAGACACGATAACTAAAATAATAAGACCTAAAACTCAATAACTCGAATGCTCTCTTATTGTGTCGTCATGTGTGGTTTCTGGCTTGTCGACCCTCTGGTATATATAGTAGTGAAAAACCAGATCGACAATGATCAGGAAACACGTCATGATGAATCTGGACAGGATTTGGTATCAGTCTTCAATTAGGAATCAACTTCTTCTACAAGAACTCCTTTTCCTATTAAGACTTGATTTACTTTTTGAGTCCTTCTTTGAATAAGTCTCTTCCTTCTTGTAATCTGACAATTTCCACGTTCTAATAAACTTCCTGCACAAGTAAAACAACTACAGCTGTGGAACAATTAGTGTTAGAATAGGTAAAATTAAAATAGTCGATAAAGTGCTCTGTTTCCCGAATCTAGGGGTTGAGTGAACCTATAGTTGAATTCCTATGTCAACACCCTTGAAACAGTGACACTTACACAATCTTTGACAATTTCCAATGCATAAAGTCTAGGGAACAACTCTTTTAACAAAACGCCTTTACCTAACTAAGGATCGATCCAAAATCTAGTAAAAAGACTCGAACCCACATTTTTACAAATAATATTAAAAAACCAAGGTGACAAAGCAACTTTTGAGATAAGATTTTTCCACCAAAGGGACCACCAAGACTTACCCTCCTTAATCCTTAAAATGCAATCCCACACACTACCATATTTTGACACAAGAACCCCTTAACCCAAAGAGAATTAGAATTACCAAGTAACCCCCACACTCATTTTCCTAACAAAGCTAGATTGAAAAGGCGAAGATTTTTAATCCCTAACCCACCCAACTCTTTTGGCAAACAAACATTTTCCTACTTAACCCAAGCAACTTTCCTAGAACCCCCCAAAGAAAGTTCCTTTGGAGAGAAGTAAGGTCATGAATAATAGAGGAAGGTCCCAAGAAAAAAGATAGGTTATAAAGTGGAAGGGATCCAAGAACCGATTTTAGAAGGATTATTCTTCCTCCAAAAGATAAGACTTTGTGTGACCTTTTCCCAACCTCTTCTCCAACTTTTCCACCACAAACCTCCACATTTTTGTGCCACTCTCCTTCTCACCAATAGGAAGACCCAAATACAAGAAGGGCAACCTATCAATTTTACAATTAAGAATAGAAGCCCAACTCTTCAAGGTATCATCATCAATTCCACATCCAATGAGACTACTTTTGCCAAAGTTAATTTTTCAGTCCGGAAATGCCTTCAAAGCACCTCAAAATGCTTTTAAAAGTGATTAAATTCTCATTCAACGCCTCCCCAAAGGAAATAGTGTCATCCGCAAATCGGAAATGGGATACAACCACCTTATAACACCCCACTTCATAGGAAGTAAAGAGCCCCAACGAACAAGCCTTTTTCATCATCAAACTAAGACCATCCGCCACCACGAGAAAGAGAAAAGGTGAAAGGGGGTCACCTTGCCTAAGGCCTCGTTGAGATCGAACTTTTTTGAAAGGCTTCCATTGATCAATATTGAGGAAGAAGCCGTAGTAACACAAGACATGATCCAACGAATCCACACATCACCAAACCCCATTAAACTCAACATCTTCTCAAGAAAGTCCCAACTGACGGTGTCATAGGCCTTAGCGAAGTCTATTTTGAATGCAAACATCCTCCACTTTCTCTTTTTTGCCTCATTAAAGACTTCATTAGCAGCTACAACACTATCAAGAATATTCCTATCACCCACAAAGGCCGATTGATTCCAAGAAATTAACTTATCCATCTTCTTGCTCATACGATTTGCCAAAATTTTGGCTATGATCTTGTAGCCACTCCCAATAAGCGATATAGGACGAAATTCTTCAATTGCCACCGAGTTCGATTTTTTAGGGACAAGAGCGATGAAAGAACTATTAAGTCCTTTAACCAATTTAGCATTTGAGTGAAATTCCTTAACAAACCGAATCACATCCACTTTCACAACATCCCAAAAGAAACGAAAGAAGTGGAAATAAAAACCATCGGGACCCGGACTCTTGTCAACACCACAATCCCAAACCGCCTCCTTAATCTCAACATCATCAAAAGGTTTCTCTAGCTCCATACGGTCCTCATGAGAGAGAGAGAAGGACAATCCAACCCCACACACTAAAATTCCCCCATGAATACTACTCCCTCCGATTGTTATTAATTGACGTTTTGCAAAATTTATCATTACACAATTACTTGACGTTTTGGCTGAGTATTGGCTTTTATTTATTGCTATTTTATTGGGAATGTATGACTTTTTAACCTTTCTTTACGTTCTTCATTTTCATTGGGTGACATGTGTGTTTCTTTGTAATATTAAATGACACTAACCATTATTTGATGAGGTAATTATTCCAAAACATAAGTTTGTGAATTGAGTAGAACTGTCAATTAATAATTGGAGGGAGTATGTTTCCCAAGAGAGAAGGCATGCATGCACATACATATGTTTCTCAAGATTCTCGCCAATTAATTTCCCTTAATTAATTTCCCTTGCCTGTTCAACTTCCAACTTAGTAACTTGTTAAATTCTATCATTTCCAATATTATTTAAATGAAATCGTTTCAGGTCATCTTCACATCACAAAAGTTTCTTCCGGCCATGGCTATTGCTGAGAGATATTGATGATGCAGACGGTAGTTTCGACTATCCCTAGCTAATTCTTGTTGATGCTAATGTATATTTGTGCTACTTTATTTATCTAGCTAATAATCTGCAGTCTCCATTCTTTTTATCGGTGCTTATATAAATAATCTTCCTGTAGGTGTTATGGTGGAAACAAGAGATTTTCTTCCTACTCATTTCATGGTCAAATTTGAATCCTTCTCCTTGTTTTCCAAGGTTTATTATGACAAGTTCGAGTCTTCTGTATTCGAAACCGGTGGTTGCAAATGGTACTACTAGTAGTACTTAATTGATCATTACTCTCCCTCTGTTAGATTCAGACTTCGATTGTTTCTTCTTCATTAATCTTCTGTGTTTCTACTGCATAATCTGATAATTAAGTTCATAGATCATTTAATTACTTGAATAAGTTTTATAAATTATTTCCATCTATCATTATTAGGAGACTTATAATCTATCCAGAAGGAAAGAAAGTTGGAACTGAAAAAGCTTATATTTCTGTTTACTTGTCGCTGGCTGACCCAACTTCTCCAGAAATGAGTTTTGGAGTTAATGCTGTCTTCGGCATCTTCTTACGTAATCAGATAGCTGACAAATTCTATTCTAAGCGAGGTATGTAATGAGTATGATCATCACCAAATTCCTACAAAATTTGTGTTACTTAGTTTTGCAACCATCTAATTCCTGCATGTAAATGTATTGCAGTATGTATGTCTCCCGGGCAAGCACGTTGCTTTGATAAAGTGAATCCTGCTTGGGGATTTTCCAATTTCATCTCACAGAACATGTTCTCCAATCCATCTAGTGGATATTTATTAGAGGACAGTTGTATGTTTGGGGCAGAGGTTTTTACCTTCAAGAGGCCTACCATTGAACGTGTATCCTTGAGCGATGTTGCAGAACCATATTCACGCTCTTGGACTTTTTCTGATTTATCTAAAGTAGACTATGAATGGACCAGTGAAGATTTTCGTGCTGGATATTGGGACTGGTATGTCTACCCCACCCTACCCATGCATGTGGTCTGTGATCTCTCTTTTCTCAATTAACGAAGAGAATGTGTTCATGGATTATATTCGATATGTTTCAATAGCCAATCAGCTAACATTACAATACGATTAAGTGAAATATTTTTATTTTGACAAGTACGACATTTCTTGAATTCTTGAGTCGAGTCTCTGCTGTCATTTCTTGATAACCAGTTACATGTTTAATTTTCAGGAATGTGCAAATAGATGGAAAAGAGGATGACAAATCATAACTCATAACTCGACGTCCTCCGCAAATACGGTCCCAAGTGGATTTCAATAAATGCAAATACAGTCCCAAATTGAGTTAAAGGACTATATTTTTCGCGATTTTGGTCCCTTTGATGACTAGAGCAGCTGACTCAACATATGACTAGGATTCGCGCGATTTGTTCTTGCCAATTACGTCCCATTTGGTCCCCAATATTATGAAACGTGGAGACGTTATAATAGCCCCAATTTCATCCAAGAACCCTACTTCCTATATATCCAGTTACCTCAATTTCACTCCCAATTGTCGCATTTCACAATAATTGACTACTGATTGAACAATGATCCTCAAGAGAAAATCAGACTTAGAAAGGGCAGAGTAGCATACCTGAGTCCAGTATGAAACCCAGATGCTGCGGATCTCATGGGTGAGGCGAGGATCATTCAAAGTATCAACGTATCAACGTATCGAGTCACTACGCCTATGTTTCTCTTGCCGTTTGGGAGATTGAAAGTTTTGGAGCTTCCGGTTGGTGGTTTACGCCAGCCAGGTAATTCTCTTTCCTTTGCTCTGTTTCTCTTTCCTTTGCTCTGTTTCTTGATCTTCCTTTGCTCGGTTTCTTGATCTTCCACTGAAAGATTTGGGAATTAGGGTTCTAACGATTTGGGGCCAACATTCAGAGTGGAAAGGTGGGAATTTTTGCTTCTTTTTCTACAAGTCGAGAAGAGGAGGAGGAGATGGGTTGATTGGTTGTTGGCATGGATGATGATTTCAGTGGTGATTTGTTGTTGTTGTTGCCTAGGGTTGGTAGTTTTGGGTTTTGGACATTTGCAGCAGTGAAAAAGGGAGGAGGAGAAGGGGTGATGGACAGGAGATGATGATGATGAATCGGCATTTTTCTATTAAGAGCCTCACTCAGTTTAGTCTCGAGATTGATTTGAAATGGGAATTTTTTTCTTGTTTTTCCTCCCCAAATCCACCTAAGCCGATCCCATTGCCACAGTCAGCCACATAAGCAAAAATGTAGAAATACGGGATCGTATTTGCAAAAGGGACATTTTCTGCATTTTTAGATTCTACTTGGGACCAAACTCGCGGAGGACGTCGAGTTAAATGACTAAATTTACAATTTTCCCAAGATGGTGACGATAGCTGTGGAGGTCGAATTATATCAATTGCTGCTCTGAATAATGAGACGAATGGCTTTCTTGTGAATGATTGTATTGTTGTTGAAGTTGAGTTTTCAGTGGTAGCTGTGCTCGAAGATTACCTTAAATGTTTGCAGATGTTGGTTTAGTACGTATTCTTCATGGCTGAATTCCTAGAAATATATAACTATCTAGCAATTGTTTCATTTGCCCTTGAAACGTTTTACATTCTTGCATATTTGTGTACGGTACATTACTTTAATTTGCGATTGATTATGATCTATTCAATCTTTCAAGACTAAATTCGGAGTTGCTTGACAGGCTTTTCGCTTTCTCTAGGTGAAGTCATCTTCTGATTAATTATGCTGCCTGTGATATGAATAATTTGAAGTTTTTAAAATAAAGAAAGCAAGTGATCAAATGGCATCAAACAGAACAAAAATGAATAAGCTAATCTGTCTAAACTAAAATGTTCCATTGAATTGAAACATAAACTAGTTCAACTATACAAAAGTTTAACTGTCACCAGAAGCACTAGTACATCATATCAGTACTTAACTAGTACATGCCAAAAATATTTTCAAAATCCAACTAACTTAACTTGTTATAGCACATGTTCCATGCTATGCTTCAAAACCTGGCCTATGTTTTTCAACCAGAAAAAATATAGAAATAACAATTTTCAATAGCTTCCTTGAGCTGCAAAATTCTCCCTAGGTAGAAACTGAAGCCACTCCGGTGGCTGCTGCACGTAGCAAGACGTTGATGTTAGCATTGGCAACCCGTTGCAAACAGTAGGTTCCACAGTCCCGTGCCCAAAAACCGACTCATATAGCCCTTGATCAGAGTTACAGCTACTCGTCAACATTGTCATCATACACTGTCCATCGATGTTATACGCAGCAGATTGGTTTTGCCCAAAAACAGACTCATATAGCCCTTGATCAGAGTTACACCCACTCGTCAACATTGTCATCATACTCGGTGCAATGATCGGATTAACAGAAGATTGGTATTGTTGCTGATCAATAGCACTCGAGTTCGAGTAGTAGTAACTATAACCATGAGGAGGCACGAACATATCCAACGGCCTAGTCGAGAAAACACCGCCCTGCTGCTGCTGCTGGTTCATCAAACTGATCAGCCCTGTTCCATCTGATCTACTCTTCTTCAACTCCTCAATCCTGGCCTTAACATCCACAATCTTACTCTCCAACGAGGCAGCGAATTCTCTCAACTCGGGTTCTTTCAACGCGTTCAACGGCTCCACCCAAGTCGGGTACTTAGCCTCTCTGTTCTTCTTCCGAATCGTGCACAGATCTTCTTCGTGTTTTCGCTTCTTTCCATTGTAAAAATCAGACAGGCCATACGTCATCTTCCGAGTTTGAGCCCTGTACTTGTCGATCAAGAGTCGAACATCTTCGTCAGAATTGGGAGGCCATACTTCAGGCGAGTTGGATGATTCGTCATAGATAATGGCGCAGGCCTTGACATCACAGAGAGTAGTGAGTTCGTGCAATTTCTTGATCAAGCCTTGCTTTCTGGTTTTGTAAGTTTTCTTCCTTTTCTTGTCATCAGTCATGTACTTCATCTCCACTATCCTTCGAGTCATTGCTATCTAAAACTCAATAGTAACAGGGAAAGAAAGAGAAATTTGAGTTGCAGAGATCAAATTGAATTGAGAACCCTTAGCTCTGTTTCTTGAAAGGTAAATTATTAGGGAGAAAGGGTTGATTTCTTTGTTGCCATTAATTAGTAGTATCGGTGTTGCGTATCTATGTGAACGCGGGATTTAGATTCTGTGGTGCTTCGATTTGGTAATTATTGCAACGGTAACAATCGGAATTAGTGTTCCGTTTGATCGGAATTTGACCAATTGGGGTTTCATTACCACCGGGCGATTTCTGGGTTGTTGATAATGGGCCTCTTTAATTCCCAAGTTCCAGCGACCCAGTCCATTATTGTTTTCCTTCTTTTTTTAAAAAATAAATTTCTTCTTAATAAAGTATATCGTCTGAGTCTTCAAAGTTTGGTACAAACAATAATGGTTCCTCCTCTTCACTTCCTTTTGTATCACCTGATGATCCCTCGTCATTTTAGTAATAAACGACGGTCAGTCCATATGTTTATATCAAAATCTAAAAAAAGGTAGAAGTTCGAGAGGTATATTTGATATTTTTACCTCAAAAAAGTTTCTATGTCGTTTCCATTGGTGTCTTTCTTTTACTACTAAAACAAGAGAAATTTACGTGGAGAGGTCTGGTTTTAGAAAACCAGTCACAAAAGGGTAGTTGTTTTGCAATTTAATCACAAAACGAGTAAAGGGCAAAATGGTAATAGAATTTTAAAGTGGGTATGGTACCCCTGTTGGGACACCTCTTTTAATATACAACCCCCTTAGTCCCAGAATTACATCCAGGTCCATGAGCCCTTTTTGTGTTGACCAAGGAAAAAGTTACTATTCATTCCAGGCTTGCCAAACGCGGTCTTACGTCTAAAAAAGGCAAATTAGGTTTTTAATACTCCCCACACCATTATTCCCACATTCATTCCATCCTTTTCCCTCCAAACGGATCTTTCCTCCCCTTCCCGTCTTCTTCTGTAACTCCATAATCGACCAAAATTTTGTGGAATTTTAATTCTGTGGAATTTTGGTCACCACAGACCGTATTAGCATCCTGGTGGCCGACGCTTCAAGCATCGGCGGGTTCGGCGGCTACAGAGCGGAATACGGCGATTGTAGCGTGGGTAAGTAATGAAACATAAAAGTTGAATTTTGGTTGTTGTTTCGTGCTAGTTATGCTTGTTATATGATGGATTTTCAGGTTATTTAGTCCGATTATTGTTACAGTTCAATGTGGTCGAACTAGGGTTTTTTTCGGTATGTACTTTTTCTGAATTATCTGTGTTTTCTTTGTCTCTGTAATTGCAGTTCATGATGAATGAGAGGTTCAACATACGTGTTCATTATGGTGAGGTTGATCACACCATTAGGAATGTCAACCTAAACAGGTACACTCATGACAAACTTCTAAAAGCACTTCATGATCGTGTGCTAAAAGATGTGAATGAGAACACTCTTGTGTATGAAATGCTTGCTCATGCTGGTACTGGTACTGATGTTATAAGTGATATGGCAATGAAGGAAATGTTTGAAAAGAAATTAGAATTTAGGGAAGTTGAGTTTTATTTAAAAACATATGATGTTGCACCCCTAGCTGTAGATGAGTCCACTCGTAAAAAGGCAAAAAAAAAAAAAAAAAAAAAAGAAAACAGAGATGTTGATGATGATGCTCCTTTTGAAGTGCATGTGAAAGAAACACAAGCTAGAAGAATACTGTTTAGGCACAGGAGTTGCAAACCTAAACCACCTAAAGGGCCAAAAAGATTTCCTAAAGAAGGGGATGAGATCATTGATTTGGCAGATGATGATATCCCACTCATGTCTCAACCCACACAAAATACCCTAGTTTCACCTCCAAACAGTCCACATGCCAATACCACTGAATCACCTCCATTAGCTCCACAGGACACTCCAGTTGAAGCACTTACCAGCTCACCCCCTAAAACTCCACCAATACAGCCTACCTTTGAATCTCCCAAATACATTCCTCAAGCCAGTCTGAATACTCCTCTGCCTAATGTTAAATTCTCAAGTGATGTGTTTAATAGTGTGGAGGATTTTGAAGGAATTTTGCATAACTTGCTTAATGGTAAGACTCTTTATGGAGAGAGTAGTAAAACTATAGGAGAGAGTAGCAAACCTGGTGCTTTTATGGCTGATGAAGGTGGTGATGGTGCTGATGATGAGTGGGATGATGTGCCAGAGGTGTTTGAGGAAGAAGAGATGGAGGAGAAGTTGGCAGAAGATGGGGATGAGGATGATTCAGAAGATGATGAGTATTTGCTAGAGTCAGATGGTGGAGATGAAACTTTAAGTGGGTTTGAAGATGAGGAGTTTGCATATGATTTGGGAGATGATTTGGGACCTGATTTGGGAGATGATGATGAGTTGGGGCCTGGTAGTGATAAAGAGAACAATCCATTTGACTGGGAAAGTGAAGAGCCTAAGGTACAATATATGCATGATAGTGAGGATGAAGAAATTGGTTTCAAGAAGTGTGCACCATGTGGTGAATATGAGGATGAGGCCAATGAGGAAGAGGAGGAAGTGCCAATCCAGGAGAATGTGAATGAAGGTAAACAACTTGTTTATTTTTCACTTTTGCTTTTTTGTACTTATATCTTACTTTCTTCTTCCTATAATATTTGCTTGTAAACTACTGCAGGGTTTGGTACAAGTTATTGAAGAAGATGCACCTGATGTTATCAACAGGAAGTGTGCAAAGCACATATATGATAACTTCAAGCTCAAGTGGAATGGCATGTTGCTAAGGAAGCACTTCTGGCAAGCTTCTACTGCCTTCACATCATATGGCTTTAATAAAGCCATGGAGAAGATTAAGCATGCTAGCCAGGATGTCTGTGAGTGGTTAATGGCAATACCATTGGGGTTCTGGGCAAGACATGCATATGATACTCATGTAACCAACAATTGCAGTGAGTCATTCCATGCTTGGGTTGAGCCTATTAGAGGTCATTCAATTCTGAACCTCATGGAGGTATAAAATTTCTTCATATTTTCCTTCTCTAATTAATGTATCATATGTTGTTTTTTTGCTTATGGTTAGTACTTATATATGTGCTAGCTGCTGAGACAACAAGTGATGCAAAGAATTACTGTGAGAAGGACTAAGGGAGAATTATGTTCAACACCATTGATGCCTAGGGTCCTTAAAAAGGTGAATGACATATTTGAGCAGTCAAGGGTCTTAAGAGTCAAGACAGAATTCCACCTTTATATGAGGTTGATGATCTGAACTTTACCTTTGTGGTGAATATGGAAGCAAGGTCTTGTGTTTGCAATAGGTATAAAAAATCCTTAGGTTTTACTTTTCTAGTTCTAGTTGTTGTCATATGTTTTGTTTTTATGCTAAGTACTTGTATATGTGGAATAGGTGGGATTTGAGTGGCATCCCATGCAGACATGCATTGACTGACATATCATTTCTCAAGGAGGATGTTACCAAGTTTGTGAGTGAATGTCACACCACTGCTGCATATAAGAGGTCCTATGATATGGCCATACTACCAATTAAACATCACACTTTCTGGCTAATGGACTTGACTACAGAAGAATGCTCACCTTCTGAGTTTTAGAAGAAGATTGGCAGACCATGTAAGAAGAGAATCAGACATCCATCTGAGGGTGATGCTGTGAGGAAGAAGAGAGTTAAGGTGCCTGTTGAGAAACAAAGGAAGCCTCCTAAGTGTAGTAGTTGTGGAGCTAAAGGTCACAACTGTAGGAGTAAAAATGACTACAGAAGAATGCTCACCTCCTGAGTTTTAGAAGAAGATTGGCAGACCATGTAAGAAGAGTATCAGACATCCATCTGAGGGTGATGTTGTGAAGAAGAAGAGAGTTAAGGTGTCTGTTGAGAAACAAAGGAAGCCTCCTAAGTGTTGTAGTTGTGGAGCTAAAGGTCACAACTGTAGGAGTAAAAATTGCCCATGCTTGTAAGTTTTTTTTTTTGGTTTAACTCTTTTGCATCTTGGTTACTTGTTTATGTAATATTTTTTATGCTTATTTCTAATAATTATTTGGATTTTATGAAAAATTGAATGAGGTACACATGCAAGAATCTCAAGTCTTTGATGAAGAAGCTCCAAATCCAGTCCCTGAGAGTCAAGCATCTCAGAATCCAATTCCTAAGATTGCAAATCCAGAGATTCCACAGATTCCAGTTCAGGTATATATGTGACTGTTTGGTGTTTATGTTAATGTCATATTGAAGAGAATTGTGTTGGTGACATTGTTCTTGTTGCTGTGATTCTTAAATATTTGTGTTGGTGTGATTGTTGGTAGAATGATGGGAATGGAAGAGGCAGAGGAAGATCCGGAGCAGTTAGGGGCCGTGGTGGAGCTGGCAGAAGTGGCACAAGCACTGTGGAGTAGGCAGCAACACAAGCACAAGCAGGGGTGGATCAGGAAGGGCCAGAGGTGGAGCAGGCAGGGCCATAGGTGGAGCAGGCCGGGCCAGAGGTGGAGGAGGCAGGGTTAGAGGTGGAGGAGGAATGTATTATTCGTTCAACTAGTCAATAGGTTTTAGTTTCTATTTAGTGTCTTCTTTATCTTGCTATGGTTAAACTATCCTTTTGTCTTGAATGAAATTTGAATCCTCATGTCAACTTTGAATCATTCATTTTGGAGCTGAATTTGACATGTAATAGTACCTAGTTTGTACTAAAACACATCGTGTCAACCTTAATTCAAAGACTACTTGTTTCTTTTGTCATATTTTCTACTTGTCTATTACTTGTGTTTGTGTACTTGTGTAGTTTCTTATACAGATGAATGATCAATACAATATCAAAGAATGGAGTTTTGAAGGGTATAAATTGCCTCCAAATCTGTTCCAACGGCTACTATATTTAAAATTTCCCGGCACAAGATTTTTACACTTAACACCTAAAAATTCAAATTAAATTACATCAAGGTCCACACATGTTATGCATGTGGTCTCCTGCTTAAGCTGTTTGGTCACCGAAAAAATCCGATAATTGACCAAGGGTAAAAAAGTACTTTCAATGAATTAGTTCGCCAAAAGTCAAGGTCGTGGATCCAGATGTACTTTGTTTCGTCTAACAAGTGTATGGATGCAATCTCCGGACTAAGAGTGGGATAGATGTAATTAAAAGCACTAATAGGGGTATCATATGCAAATGACCCTTTTAAAGTGGAGTTTCTTTATACCCTCTCCAGATTTGTTTTTTCTTCCCCCAATTTCCCCCATATTTGTTTTCTCTCTTCTCTCTCTACAATTGGTCGTGGCTGTGGTAAGCGAGGGTGGTGTGTTGTGGTGCGGCGGTGGTGGAGGTGGTGGACTTTGGAATTCTGGTGGGTGGTGCAGAGGTTTATGGTGTTTTGCTGGACTTTTTCCGATGGGGTGGTGCAAAGGTGGTGGACTTTGATGGTGTTCCGATGGTGGTCAAAGTCCAAAGCTTCGGGACTCGCTCGCCTTGATGTGGGGACCAAGGCGGGTATTTGAACCGTCAAATATTTCTATTCCTCATTCCAAAATAACACAATCTACTAAAATAAAACACACGAACATCCACAATAATGGAACATCAAATGATACAATCTAGTGAAACACGCAAACAAATGTCCACAATGACGAAACATATGAATAACACTATCCAATGTAACAAACTAGCAAACATCAACAATCCAAAAACAAAAGTAGCACAATCCAATGAAACTAACTAGAAAACATCAACAATCCACAAACAAAAGTAGCACAATTCAACAACTTAATCACCACTTCTACGAGACTTACTCTCAAAAGTTCTGGCCATTTGGTGTAAAACTTTCTTCATGTTATCATACTTGGGGTCTGGATTGATATCTGGATCAGGCCCGGTTCTGGCCCTATGCAATCTGTTCAACCACATAGGGTCCCGAAATGTTAGGGCCCTAAAAAAGTTATACTGTTTATAGATATATATATTTATTGACAATTAAAGTTGCCAATTAACTTTGTCTCCTAGCGGTTTAGTTCCGACTGTGTCATAACTTGCTTGGGTTCGATCCTTCTTGGTGTTAATATTTTTCTGAGTCTTTTTTTTCTTTACATTTTAATTTTAATTTTTTGTATTGATTTGCATTCTTCTATGTTTATGGTTTATTTTTATTTTGACTCAAATATTAATGCATTTTCATTGAATTTAATGAGTTTTGGAAATTATAATGTTTTTTCCCATTTTTTCGAATATCAATTTTAAATTTGTAAAGTTTCGCATAGGGCCTCATAATCCTTGAGCCGGGCCTAATCGGGATGGAACTGGGAGACCATAGCTGTGAAACTCACACATACACATTAATTCTTGTCCCAAATTTTGACATGTAAAGTAAATAATAACACATACATTGATTAATGACTGAAGTAGTAGTAGAGAGCTTATTAGTTGCCTTACTGCAACAGGGAAAAGGTTCTTTGTTCACCCTCGGATGTGTCCTCTTAAGATACCAATCTAGGTACCCCTCTGTAGTTGCACTTGTAGTTGATGGATCTACTCTTGAAAACAAACGTCCAGGTCTCCAGGATCACATACGTATTGTGGCCAATAATAAATTGTGTTTGGTCAACGTTGTGTTCCACTTTGTAGCTGACCGGGTTCGCTAGCCTACTTGCTTTCAATGGTCGTATGGGGAGGAGTGGAACTGCCTGTGGATACCCAAATTGTCGGAAAACACGATCTGGCATGTATGCCCCTGTGATATTACGACAGTGAATGATACCACGGAAAAGTGTGATAGGACAATCTCGATCGGGGAGCTACTAAATGGTGTCCAATTCACCTAAGTAAACAAGAATAATATGACATAAAAAAAAATTCATAGCTCACATGAAAATATAAACTAAATTAAATGACTTCATTTCAAAATACGTAGATAAAAGAGAATCCAACAAGTGCCTATTACACTTAAGTCGGGTGATCATTGACATGCACCTTAATATGTAACCACCTACTAGCAAAAGGTCGAGGCAAGTCATATCTGGCTTATTTCTTCACACAGACAGTAGGAAAGTATTCATAAATCCATGTCTGAAATGAACATATCTTGCTCAATTTTATTATTATTTTTTCATTACGGTAAGAATTTATTGGTGGTCAAATACGGTTTAAGAAGTCAATCAAATAAACGTACAGATTTCACTTGGCATATGAATTATTATATACATTTTCTCCAATGAAGCTTTTGTTCCATGAGTTGAGCTATGAAAATAATTTGTCTTTTGTACTGGAGAGTTAGTGATACACCTTGTATCTTGATTAGGGTATATGATGAACGTGTATTTTACACCTTCATTCGAGTCTTTTCTTACCTATTTAGCTATCCTCTATGTTAATTTAGCTATATTATAGTGCATTTTATTAGAATAGTGTCACGTTTCCCTTTAGTTTGTATTTTTCAGGTTATAGGTGAAAAACGTGTTTTTAGGGGCAATTATGTTGAAGATAACGAAGATTCGGTGTTTCGTGGTCATCCGTGGTGTATCTAGAAGGTTCCGGACGAGATTTGAGGTCTAGGGGTCGAGTTTCAAGGCTTAAAGGTCACTAGAATACAAAATCCGAGTCTGAAAAGGAAAAGAAGACCAAAAACGCGTCTCCACCGAATGGAGCTCCCGGGCGGTTCGCCCCACGCCAGGCGGTTCGCCCGGCGTCTGGGGCGATTCGCCCCATGACCCCCGAACTCCTATATATAGTTACAACTGTTTAGACCTTTTTTCATACCTTTTCACATTAGTTTTAGAGACGAATTCTCCAGAGCCTGTTCTGGGAATTCTTAGCATATGAGACTCTTTTTCTTATCAATTTGGAGGATTAAGCATAGCAATTGGACCTCGTTGTTTATCAATTCTTGCTTGTGAGTTCGCAATTCTTCGGAGATTGACAACCTTCGTCGGTAACATTGTATCTCACGATTTTTCTATTTATATTTATTTCTTTCAACATGTTTTCATTCAATCTTGCTTTGATTTCTGTTGATTGCACTTCATCTATGAGTAGCTAAATCTATCGTTGGTGATAGTATGTGATTTCTTAGCTAGGGTTTTTAATTATGAATGATTGGCAGTAACGCGATTCAGACTTGACTTATTGCTTTATTTCTTTGATCTATCTAAGCCCTCTATCTTCGTAGTGTTGAATTGAACGGAACACATTGGACAATTCATGATCTTAGATTTCTATGCAAACGTTCAAGTACTTCATGCATGATTATTAACCTGATGCTTTGAATGATCATACTATCACTAACTTCCATTATTATTGATAAGAAAATCTGTGCTTAGTCGTTTGTTGAGTTTATAGTTTAAGTTAAATTAGATAAAGCTAGTTATAGTCCTTAGAGATCGACACTCGAGGATATTTTACTGCTACACTACGGTTTTCGTTGTAGTTGTGAATTGCCTTTGTCTAAAAACAAATTTATTTGATTAATTGAGTCTGACAAATTCGGTTTCATCAAATTGGTGCCGTTGCCGGGGACTATACTCCTTTTTCTGTTTAGCTTATTTATATTTTTCAGCATTCAATTCCTAGATTTAGTAGTTTATTTAATTTGATCTCTCTGATACTCTTTTCTTAGCTTGTTACAGATAGTGTATGCGAAGTACACGATCTAGAGGAACACCGCTTGCCGAACCAATCGCTGAAATCGACAGAGTCTACCACCAAAGAAGGCGACTACTTCGACGACGTGAACTAGAGGAAATAGAGGATACCGATTTCTCTGAATCGCCCCACATGTGGGGCGAATCGTCCCCCGTCATCAGACAAGTATATGTGCGGGATTTGTCCCCCAAACCCTCATTCTCTCATCTTCTTCACCTCTCTTACTCCAAAACACCCAAAAACTCGAAAAATCTTCTTTCTTCTATAATTTCTTCAATTCTCCATCAAATTTTGTGTTATTTAGCTTCAATAGAAGCCCATTACGTGCTCTTTAATTCTATCCGAACAACTTTCATCCTAGTTCATTTTTTATTCAGATCTGAGGTATTTTCACATGAACCCTAATTTTTCAAATTTGGTTTTTTTTTGATTTATTCTTCAATTGAGCTTATATAATGTATGGGTTGATTGTTTATATGATTAGAATCAGTTTTCATTACCAATTGCTTGCTCATTTTTGCTTGGTTTGATAAATTGGGAATTTCGCTTACTTGATGTCTATGTCTCGTTTTGCATTGCTTCTTTTCTTTCATTCCATGTTAAATGATGAGATTATTGGTATGATGAAGGTATACATGTTGATAGAACACTTGATTGATGGGGTTTGAGACTTTTTGGAGAAATTTTTTAGTACTATATGAATGAATCTTACGATTTAAGGTTACTAGTTATCTAGCATAAAGCTTGTTGAGATATGTTACATATTATGAAATGTTGATACATTGCATTATGGTAGCTAGATTAGACTTGGTGTTTTGAAGGTTAGGCGTGATGACGAAGTTACTCGTTTGTTTCACACTTGCATTTGCATATGCATGAAACTTTTTGTTGTACGAGGTACTAATGGATGTTTGTAGGAACCATGCCACAAAGGGAGAGGAGCACTTTCGTTTGGTTACAATGAGGTATTGGAGGAGGTTCGATTCCAACCATGTCAAAGGGTTTGACAAGGACGTTCTCCATGAGTTCTATGTTGGGTCTACTAATCCTCAAGAGAAGGAGAGCAATCTCGTTAGAGGTGCGTTCGGGCCATGGACTTTTGCAACAACTTCGCGGTTTATCCATGAGGTGGAACGAGAATTCACCGGGAGTGAGCACTCTTATGTCTATTCACGTACCACTAAAGGGATTGAAACCAATATCACGGTAGAAATCTGCCACAAGGACTGCAAGGTCCGAGAGACTAGGAAGCAACCGGGGTGGCCTCATCACAACAGATTTAGTCTTGAGTCGACAGTGGTGATGAAGTTTCGTATCGCTAACTTGATTCCAAAACATAATGACATGGACACCCAGCCCCTCTTTGGGGTGCCCCTCGACTGCTTATTGAGGGAGCACCATATAGACATCGGGAGCATCAACCGTGAAGAATGTGGGCGACATTGGACAAAGAAGAAGAAAACCTCTGCGTTTCCGAGTTTCATCGCAGCTTACTGTAAGTTCCATGGGGTAGAGGACATTGGTGAGGGATACTCTAAGAGCACAGATCTTTCCCCTTCAACAATTCACGGGCTATTAGAGAGATACCGGATGGAAAACCCCATAGCTGAAGCGGCTAATCTTGAGGCTTCTCTTCGACAACGCAATTCTTCTAATGATGATGATGGTCACAATGAAAACAATAGGGACAATGAGGATGCCATGACTACTGATGGAGGAGTTGGCCCTATTCGATCTATTAGTAGAATCACCACCACCACCACGGGCTCCGATGATCACCAACAATGGCCCTCGAGCAATCTCAATACCTTACATCTTGTGTACTCAGCCGACCGAGGCCAAACCACGCGGTAACATCTAGTATCACTTCTTATTTCCTCATTCTCTTATTGCTAGGGACTAGCTTTAGTTTCATGAGGGGGGATGGGATTTAAGTGAACTATTATTGTTAGTTTGGAGCTTGGCATTGGTAGTTTGAGTATAGTACCTTGCATTTTGTTGAAATTCGTTTGCATTAGCATTTGCACGTTTATCGCTTTCCTAGTAATTTAGTTGCATACACTACATACACTACATTCATCCTAGTCTAGTCTTTCATGTTTTATGTGGAGTTTATTGCCAAATGTTTTGAAGTTTTTATTGGGTAGATTAACTAGTTATGACCTTAATCATATGTTTCATCTCTATGAATTTGTTTGAGGTTTTTCTCGCTTGCTTGTCACATTTATGTTTGCACTTAGTTAAGCTTGGTAGTCTCGACATCACTTAGTGGTGTTTTCTCTATTGCGGTTCACGAAGGCCTTTATAATAGGATGATGCATGTTAGAATCTTATGGTTGTTTTCCCGAGTAATTATGTACCTAAGAGGCAACAAGTCTTCACCTTGCTTTGAGATTGCTAAATGCCTAGGAAGGAGGTAGTGTGAGATTGTGTGATCCTTTGTTTGCAACCTATTCTTTCGAATAGGTTTGGAGAGGGGATTATGCTATCATTAGAGTTGTTTTTCGATTTTTGAGTACTGTGAGTTTGTTTTCCTTTTTCGTAAAGTTTGTGCTTCAAACTATTCTTTCGAATAGGTTTGGGGACGTCGTTTGTGAGTCATGTAATTTTCCTTTTTCGTTGTGCTACTGCTGGCTACATTTATAAAAAAAAAAATCGAAAAAAAAAGAGAAAAAATTCCAGGAAAAAAGAAAAAAAAATCTGGAAAAGAAAAAAAGAAAAAAGAGACCCCAAAAAAGAAAAGAAGGGTCCAAAGAAAGCCAAAAAGCAGTTTAGCAAAGTGTTTGTCTTGTTTTTCAATTATTGTAATGTTCGTAATCGAGTTGTAATTTTTTTGTCTTTTGTTTGTTTGAGTGTCATCTGTTCTAGACCACCCTCGTCCTGCCATTCAGGAAGTGGTGAATAATTTAAGGCTTTGCTTGAGAGATGGGTAGAATAGGGGAGCTAGTGTGAACTTTTAGGGAACCTTCCTTCGTTTGATGAGAGCCAATATTGGTTCGACCCCTTTGAGGGAAAGTCTTAACTTGGTGAACAACATTAAGTCCTCAGTCTCATAGGCACGGGACAACCATTCGTATTTTAACATGTTTCATTACGTCGTCACTGACTAGGTCCAGGTAGATAATGTTACGAGAGACTATCTTGTTTAACGTAGTGCATACGTGAATGTGTATGAGTCAATCGAGGCATTTTTCAACCAATATCCATGTTATGATTTGTATGGTCTTTGTTCATGAGTTTTTGATAAATTCAATAGATTAGTTCATTTCATTTGGCATGAGACTCCATTTTGTGTGTTGCATTGGTTTTTTGCATTAGAGTCTAGCTTAGTTGCTTGAGGACAAGCAAAGGTTCGGTTTGGGGAGTTTGATGAACGTGTATTTTACACCTTCATTCGAGTCTTTTTTCAACTATTTATCTATCCTCTATGTTAATTTAGCTATATTATAGTGCATTTTATTAGAATAGTGTCACGTTTCCCTTTAGTTTGCATTTTTCAGGTTTTAGGTGAAAAACGTGTTTTTAGGGGCAATTATGTTGAAGAGAACGAAGATTTGGTGTTTCGTGGTCATCCGTGGTATATCTAGAAGGTTTCGGATGAGATTTGAGGTCTAGGGGTCGAGTTTCAAGGCTTAAAGGTCACTAGAAGGCAAAATCCGAGTCCGAAAAGGAAAAAAAGACCAAAAACGCGTCAAAAACGACTAGAGCTCCCGGGCGGTTCGCCCCACGCCAGGCGGTTCGCCCGGCGTCTATCGCCCCATGACCTCCGAACTCCTATATATAGTTGCACCTGTTTATACCTTTTTCATACCTTTTCACATTAGTTTTAGAGACGAATTCTCCAGAGCCTGTTCTGGGAATTCTTAGTATAGGAGACTCTTTTTCTTATCAATTTGGAGGATTAAGCATAGCAATTGGACCTCGTTGTTTATCAATTCTTGCTTGTGAGTTCGCAATTCTTCGGAGATTGACAACCTTCGTCGATAACATTGTATCTCACGATTTTTCTATTTATATTTATTTCTTTCAACATGTTTTCATTCAATCTTGCTTTGATTTCTGTTGATTGCACTTCATCTATGAGTAGCTAAATCTATCGTTGGTGATAGTATGTGATTTCTTAGCTAGGGTTCTTAATTATGCATGATTGGCAGTAACGCGATTCAGACTTGACTTATTGCTTTATTTCTTTGATCTATCTAAGCCATCTATCTTCGTAGTGTTGAATTGAACGGAACACATTGGACAATTCATGATCTTAGATTTCTATGCAAACGTTCAAGTACTTCATGCATGATTATTAACCTGATGCTTTGAATGATCATGCTATCACTAACTTCCATTATTATTGATAAGAAAATATGTGCTAAGTCGTTTGTTGAGTTTATAGTTTAAGTTAAATTAGATAAAACTAGTTATAGTCCTTAGAGATCGACACTCGAGGTTATTTTACTTCTACACTACGTACCTTGGTTTTCGTTGTAGTTGTGAATTGTCTTTTGCTAAAAAACAAATTTATTTGATTAATTGAGTCTGACAAATTCGGTTTCATCAGTATACCCCTCTTACTCTTGTACGCTACACTTGTTTGAGTTTATTGAATTTTTTTTGGCTGTTTCAAACACAAAATATGACCTCCGTGTGTGGGCCTTTTAATACTAAAAATAAAAAACGTATAATACTTTTTGTAATTAGGTAGTAAAAGGTCCCCACAATTAATTTCAATTTCTAAAAATACAAAAACTATTTAAATTTTTTCATAAGAAAGAACCTATTTTATTTTCACTAATACGGTAATAGAGGGGCGGAGGTATCAAGGGGCAGGGCCGCACTACCAAAAAAGAAAAAAGAAATTTAGTACTAATTTTTACTACTTTTTCAATATTTTTTATCTATTTTAAATGCTAGTTTTGATATTGCACTACCTTATATTTCAAAATTTCAATTCAATAAAGTCTTATTGTGTCATTAAAGTAGTCATTTTTCTCTAATTTTTACTTTAAAACAAAAAAAAAAAAGTTATCAATATAAATATTTTAAAATTTCCAATCTTACCGCACTAAGTAACTCACATAACTTGTAACTTAGCATCCTGGCTCCCCCGGCGGTAATACCATACAAATACAGGAGTGTTAAAATAAAAAGTTGGATAGCCGCTCATTCCCGGCGCCGTAAATTTCTTCCCCCTTTTTCTTTTTCCATTATTCAGTTATGTTGGTTGAATTGCCATTTTAACCAAAAGAAACGCAAATATGGAAGCTCTTTATTTTGCAGTTAAGCTCAAAACTGAATTGGGCCAAAGTCACCTCCGCTACTTTCGTACCTGAAGAGAAGCGGTTTGATTGTCATGGTTGCTAGTTCTGGAGCAGGAGCAGCAGTTGAGTTGAGGGGGCAGTTATTGTACGGGAATTAATTCTCCTGTCCAGTGAGGAAGGTGAGTTGTCGGTTAGTTTGAGCAGTCCTCTGATTTTCTTATTCGTACAACATTTCTTTTGTCATTGGTGATTTCATGTTATATTCTTTATGGTTGCTTTAACTGTATGAATGAGTTTCTTATAGTTATTCATTTGAACATGTTAGGTCGTAGGCGAGTGCAAGTTGGCATCTTTGGACTCTATATCTGTAGGCAGAAAACCTACGGCCGCTCTCTCACTTGCTGAATTGTCTGGAAATTGTGGGCGCCTAGTCCTTGCCATGGGCAGATCAGATAACAAGATCCATATCTACAGTGGTGAGAGGACTGGCAAAGTGCGTGTATGCTATGCATTATCCATTTTTTGTTTCTTTCTAGTTCCTTTACCATGGATTAAAATTATGCGTTAAGAAAATTTCTATTTTGGAAAGATTCCATTTATCTCCCATTGTTGTAAAACACATTTGAAAACTGTCAAAATCCAAAGTATCGTATGCTTTTAGTTCTGAAAATGCAATCTGCTGGTTTTCTTCAGGTTCTGTGATAAATGGAATCTTTTCAAGATTCCTGATTGTAATATTAGGAACTTAAGTCCATAGTTCAAATCTTAACATCTGTGTACAGAATAGTTTAAACATCGTTGAAAATTATTCTAAAATGCTTCTCTTACATAAGCCAGCAGAATCATATTGTGAAAATATAATTCTCTCCATGTCTTCACGTGTTGGAATAAATGTTTGCATATGGTTTTTTGCAGTTTGTTCATGCTTGTGAACTGAAAGGACACACCGATTGGATTCGTAGCTTGGATTTCACTACCCAACATGAGAATGATGAAACTAGTAATATTCTCCTAGTATACTATAATTTTGTTAAATTGCTATGATTTTGTGTTTTAGTTTTATACTCCTGTGCAATGAGTTATAGATGGGCTTGAGTCTTTGCTTTATAGTTTCTCACTCATTACCTTTCACACTTTAGTAGGTCAGACATACCTTTTCTCTGACTTTTTCTAAGATCTTTTATTAAATTGCTAGATGGAAATTTCTTGTTTTTTTGCAGACAACTAAAATATTTTCTCCATGGTGTACTGGATCTTCTGTAACAGTCAGAGAGGCGTGGCATGAAATTGCACGGCCTCAAGTTCATGGCCATGATATTAATTGTGTGACAGTAATCAAATGAAAGGGGAATCACTGCTTCGTAAGTGGGGCTGACGAGAAAGTTGCCAGAGTATTTGAAGCTCCTCTCTCCTTTCTGAAGACACTGAATCATGCCAATATGGGGAAATCTGGTTTACTTGATGAATTTCCTGGGAACATGCAAATTCTCGGTGCAAACATGTCTGCTCTAGGTTTATCACAGAAGCCCGTACATGCTCAAGGTCAGCATGCCATTATATTAATAGTCGGTTCATTTCAGGGAGCCACGATATATGCAAATTACATGCTCATGCATTTATAGTTATGTGAAAATGTCAGAGTTAAATATGAACTGTTTCTATAATTTCCCCTGCAGCCTCACCTGAATTGACAGGAAGAAACAATAATAAAGGTGTCGATACACATGAAACTATGCCAGATGCAGTTCCAGCCACGTTAACAGAACCACCCATTGAGGAACAACTTGCATGGCATACTCTATGGCCAGAGTAGCATAAGCTTTATGGCCATGGAAATGAACTCTTTTCTGTAGGTTCTGACTACGAAGGAAACTTAGTTGCTTCATTGCAAGGTACATGTATTGTCCTTTTCAGTATTTGTTCATTTTAGCAAGAGGACTAGTAAAGTCAAGCCGTATTTGTTCATTTTGTCGATTTATGGTCATTCTCTTTTTAGGATTCACCCTTTTCATATTTCATTGGCTAACATCGAACGTTGAAACATGCGACTTAAGTTAAAACTGTTAATTGTTTGTTATTGGTTTCATATATCTGCATCTTCTCAAGCATGGGGTTCTTAATGGGGTTCCTAATTCACATGCTAACCCTGAAATTAAAGAGTTTCATGACATAAATTTGGCCACCTCCTTCTCGAAGTGTTTAATGGAGTTTGTTGCCAACAAATGACTTCACCTTTCCATTTAACGTGTTCTTCCTCCCTTCTTAATTCTCTCATAATCAGATGCAATGACTGTTAGGCAAAATACTTGTTAGAACCGGGAATTGGAAAGTCATAAACCTTATAATTTGGTTGGAACTTGGTATAACATAAGCTCTATTATCATATTATGGATGATGCACTGTTGACTGTACTCTATTGCATTTTCTAGCAGAAATATGGTTATGTAGAGTTGGATCCTGGAAGTCCGTGGGCCGCTTGCAATCTCACAGTTTAACAGTTACACATTTGGAGTTCTCTTTCTTTTAATTGGCCATGTCCAGAGATTGTGACTTTTCTGTTTTTGCAATCAAGCATACAGGTATTATTAGATTTCGCTGACTGCTGAATATGTAGATGTAGTTATTTCAAACAAGGAGTCTTGGATTTTATTTTCTTTTTCTTTCTGTGGATGTTATGCTCAAACCCTCTGGAATTACATTGATTTCCATCTATTTCCCTTATATTTTTCTTCCCCCCCCCCTCTATATATGAAATATTGTACCTAGGATTATATGCATGGGTGTAAACATCCGTATTTTTCTCTGACAAAAGCTAGTATCAAATTAGCAACTCATGCCTTTTGATATGTTTTGTACCAGGCGAGGATGAAATTAGTCATGAAGCTTGTCATAAAGCAAAAAGCTCATAAAAGAATAATATGGGTGTGTTCTTGGAACCTGTTGGGTCATGAATTTGCCACTGGCTCTAGGGATAAGACCGTAAAGATCTGGCAAGTGCAGAATTCTTCATCAGTAAAGTTGCTCATGAGTTTGCCAATGTTCAAGGCTAGTGTCACTGCCCTATCTTGGCTTGGTACTGACAGGCAAACGAATCTCGGGCTTCTTGCTGTTGGAATGGAGAGTGATCTGATAGAACTGTGGAGCCTTTCCAATACCAAAAATGAACCAGTGCCATTTTGGAGCCAAACACTGCTCTAGCCATTCGGTTTGATCCGTTTATGTGTCATGCATCTGCAGTCCAACGGTTGAGGTAGAGATACGCTGAGAAGAGTGAAGATATTTCAAGATTGTAGCTCGCATCCTGTTGAGCTGATCATTGTGTGAGGATATTTCAAGTAACTATTTAAGCTTTAGATGTTTGCTGTCCGTGTACTCTAGCAGTTTTAGTTATTTTAACATGCAAATTACAGTATCCTATCCTCAAATTTTCTACTTCATAGAATCATCTAGTAAGCTGGAATTATCATGACACCGTTAGAAGTTAGAAGTAATGGCTTGGTCCTCTTTTAGATACTAGATAATGTACTTTTATACCGTGCAAGCGCTTCAGAATAGCATACTTTGGTACATACCGATTAGCACTAATGCTTCCTGTACTTGGGGCTTTGCTTTGCAAAACTTGTAACTTTAATTTCCAACTAGTAAATTTGCAGTTTTGGCACATTTGTGGACTGTTGCTTGCTTGATGTGATTTTTGTCAACAAGACATTTTTTCAGTTCTTGCATGGAACATAGTATATAACAATTTTTTGTGATTTATTTGATTACATTGTCCTTGAGACATTAGGTACAGCAGAACTGAAGTATGCCATTGTAGTCATAATAGCTGAACAGTACAGTTTGAAGCTTTACGAAGATCTATCAAATTTCCAAGCTAATGGCCTACTAAAGCATGCATGGACAGCTTCAACAGCCCTGCTTCGTCACTCCATATTTCATGTATGGCTTCTCTTATATTGTGTATTCTGTTTAAAGCATAGTCTGCTTCTGAGTTCTGGCACCAGAGTTGATCTTCCTACATGCATTGTTACATTCAAGTAGGTTAAAAATCAGGTTCGCGTCCACCATAACCACAAGGTTTAGTATGTTTTTTGGTACCTTATACCTTTTCGAAACATTCCCAACATGACTCTTTAGTTGTTCTAGACTTCTGTACCTTATACCTGTTCCATGTTCAACCAACAGTAAACAGAACTCTATACCTTTCTCGCAAACATACATTCAAAAAGCAAGAGCCACTTATTTTCCGCATCTTTGCCACACCACTTGCAAACCGTGTTGTACTCCGAATCTCGGACTCCTATGACTTGCAATTGAACTACGGCCGGTATTCTGTTTAGAACTACCGTCCAAATAAATGCACCAATCTTCGGAGTTGCTGCCTCATCCCATACCATCAGTCTGGTTTATTCTTTGCTGTCTCATGAATGATTTAGTGTGTTGTACTGTGTGCAACACATAAGTATGGTGCAAATTTTAATGCACCATAAGACACTACAACATGATGTAGCATAAAAAAAACCATCAGTCCTACCCCCTCTCCGGGTTTTCTGTCAACTACAAGATATTATTGAAAGAATGTAGGATCGATATAACTTGCTTTAGATACAAATTACCAGCCAATTAGGTCCGAGATTGACTACGGGGTTCAGTGAACACCTACGTCAACCTGCAGATTAACAAACACATATAATACATATATAAATTAAAGCACAGCGGCATATAAATAAGAACTTGTGTTTGAGACTTTTCAAGCAGCTTTTGTAAGCTTGCTTGATGCCCAGTCAAGGCAGAAAATCAACTAGTAAAAATCTTGTTCGTACAACTCTGTATACTCTCAATATCTATCCTAGTAAAACAACACTAGTCACCTATAAAGATGATATACAAACAAATCTATCTATTCTACCTTCAATACGTTGTTAGAGAAGTCTAGAATATAAACTAGTGTAAAATACACAAATAAAACTATAAACCTATAACTCTATAAATTGAACTTTTGCTCTTGTGCCGTGTCTATCTTCAATGTCGATGCTCTCATATATATAGTGGTAGAAAGGCTTGTTCGAAATCCATTAGGAACCGTGTGGAATGAATCTGGACGCTTAGATCTTCAGTCTTCTATTTGGAAACGACTTCTTCTTTGTTAAACTCCTTTTCCTTTTAGAACTTGATTTTCTTTTTGAGTTCTTCCTTGAATAAGTATCTTCCTTCTTGAACTCTGACAATTCCCATAAGCTAATAAACTTCATGCACAATTAAAACAACTACAGCTGTGGAACAGTTAGCGTTAGAATAGATAAAACAATAAAAGTTGGTTAAGTGCTCTGTTTCCAGTGATACGGGGTTGAGTGAACCTCCAGGTAAACCTATAGGTCAACCTCCGTAAAACAGCGACACTTACAATCTCCCCCTTTTTGCCTATTCTACACATCACTAAACCTGCACAGTTAGATCAATAAAACATAACCAATGCATCAAAACTAACTACAGCTTAGTACTTAAACACATGTAGAAAATACTACTTAGACTTAGGATTAAATTAATTATCAGAATAAGAATTCAAGGAAAACCAAAATAAGGATCAAAAGATTAGATTCCAAATCATCACAACACATCAAGCAGACCTAGCACGGCTTTGCATCTTCTCCCACTTGTGAATCTTCTCCCCCTTGATCAGAACCCCTTCTTCTTTTTCATGATGAACTGTGCACTTCTCCCCCTTGAGGTGTGGAATCGGCAAAAAGAAACTCAGATCGTAGTGTCAATCTCAACATCCCGGAGAGATATCATCCCAACAAATTTCTATTACCCTAGCTCGCTTAGTTTTAATCTCAACATCCCGGAGAGATATCATCCTAACAAAGTTCTATTACCCTAGCTCGCTTAGTTTCAATCTCAACATCCCGGAGAGAAATCATCCTAACAAAGTAAGTAAGCTAGAAGGTAGCCATATCAAAAAGTAAACCTCAGTAGAGAGAACCATAATGAGTACGAGAAACATCAGCAGTAGAAGAACCAGGAACTGTAGGAATTGGGTAGCAGACGCACTAGCTTTGGTCAGACTTGAGAGACAACAAGAGAAGCAAGAGTCTTGGAGTTTGTGGGAAAATGGAAAGGCTTTGTTTGTAATAAACTAACCTTTAATGGTAAGGGCATGGTTGGATCTTTGGAAAATGTAAGGCCACACTTGCATAACTGTCAAGATCTTCCAGAGAACTTGTTTTGGTATGCTCCAAAAATTATATCTGTAAAAGGTTAGAAACTAAAGTACAAGATATATGGTATACCAAAAATATGAAAAACAATTTTATGAAAGATTCACGATCAAGATAGCAAAATAAACTTTAGGAATTAAACTAATGGAGGATCTTTGTATAGAGAAAATAACTTAATTAGTCACTTTAACTAAAAACAAAACAAGATCCTTTATAATCCCCAATGCATATGTGCACTCCCCCTTAATGTAGACCTACATGTACACCACCACCTAGACACAACTCAGAGAGTTTACCTAGACTCAAAACAAAAATAAAAAAAAACACATTAACAAAAATTGAAATCACATAATTTCGCAAGACAGTCCAGAGGTGTTGGGTAATAAGGTGTTGTTCAACCTCCTGGGCAACACTCGATCAAGAAACTCAGTAATCATCAAAAGCCTCACCTGTGTTTTTCCCTTTTAAATTTTTGAAGACGCTTGAAATAAGTTGTTCTCTGATCTTTGTTTAAATCTCAGTGCAATGTCCATGGGCGATTTTGCAAAAATTACTTTTAAATGTTGTTCATTATTTTTAATGCAGCTTTTTGCATTTGTTTCTTTCCAAACCTTCATAGACTTGAGACCCAAAGATTGCCAGAAAATCGGAGACAAGTTTTACCTTCCTTGTCTTTCGGGCCTTTGCGGCACTTGTTTAGCTACAATTAGAGAATTCAAGGCCCCTAATGTGCTCTTGCTCCTGTTAAAAAGGCATAGATATGCTCATAGTAAATTCAAGGTTCCTAGATATGAAAGACCATATTTGTCAATCACAAAAGTTTGAGCTGTTCAAGCTCCAGGAGAGGGCTTCCAATAAGTGAGCAAAACAAGGGTCAATAGGGACTAGTAATTTTTAAAGAGTTACTCTTTCTCATGTATTCCAAGAAATCTTACAAACAAACTTACTTGCAACATAGTATGTAGACTGACACGAAATATACACATAGCAAGTGAATGCTATCACAGACACACAAATTGAAAATGCAGACACACGCACCACATGCAGACTACAGGTGTTGACTGTGGTGTTAAGTCAACCCCTGGGACAATCCTAGTTTTTAGATAGTGCAGAGACCAAGAGACCTTCTAAGACTTAGAAATCTCTCAGTATCCAAAGGCTTCGTGAACAAATCAGCAAGTTGGCTGGTAGTTTCTATATGTTCAATGCCTAAAATATGAGCCTCAACAAGTTCTCTCAGAAAATGGTGTCTAATATCTATATGCTTAGACCTAGCATGATGTACAGGGTTATGAGACAAATGAATAACACTCAAATTATCACAAAAGTAACACTAAATCACACTTAAGACCATAGTCTGATAACATAGACTTTAACCACAAAAGTTGAGTAGCCCCACTACCAGTTGCAACATATTTTGCTTCAGTTGTTGACAAAGAAACACAGTTTTGTTTTTTGCTAAACCAAGAAACTAAGTTATTTCCTAGATAGAAACATCCTCCACTAGTAGACTTCCTATCATCTAAATCACCAGCCCAATCAGAATCAGAAAAACCACAAAGATTTAAAGTAGTATCTCTAGTATACCATATACCGAGTTCATTGGTTCCAAAAACATACCTTAGGATTCTCTTGACAGCATTCAAGTGGGTGATTTTGGGATCAGATTGATGCCTAGCACACTCACATACTGCATACATGCTATCTGGTCTTGAGACTGAAAGATATAGGAGACTACCAATCATGGATCTGTAGAGGGTTGGGTCAACACTCTCCCAACCCCGTCTCTGCTGATTTTCACAGTGGAACCCATTGGAGTTTTCAATGGTTTTGCACTTTCTAGGGGGTGTCCTGCATAAACAATAACAGCACTCTGGAAACAATAGATGTCAGATTAATCAAATTTAAATATCTGCTCTAGTGTTGAGGTAGGGGTTGTGCAGCATCGCTGGTCAACACCATCACCAAAATCATCAACATCTCCTATGGAGATAAACAGAGCAGTTGCATCCTTTGTTTTTGCTGTTATTTTCTCTTCTTCTGGATCTATACCTTCAATGCTAGATAAGAAACAAAAATTGAGTCGCTCCCGCAAGTTGTTAGCATAATCGATAGCATAAGGTTTAGAAAATAAATTTCTAAGAGAAAAATTTAGGATAGACCTCTTTTGAAAGATATTTTTGGATGGTCTTTTGAAAATAAAAACGTTCATGGAATTCCGCTTCCCAATAATATAAACTAGACCATCTTGAAGTCTTCCTTCCTTAGCTGGATCCATCGTATATATCTAAAACAATTACTTAGAAAAAAGTAACAAGCTCTGATACCAATTGAAAGAATGTAGGATCGATATAACTTGCTTTAGATACAAATTACCAGCCAATAGATCCGAGATTGACTACGGGGTTCAGTGAACTACGTCAACCTGCAGATTAAAAAACACAGATAATATATATAAATTAAAGCACATCGGAATATAAAGAAGATCCTGTGTTTGAAACTTTTCAAGCAGCTTTTGTAAGCTTGTTTGATGCCCAGTCAAGGCAGAAAATCAACTAGTAAAGATCTTGTTCGTACAACTCTGTATACTCTCAATATATATCCTAGTAAAACAACACTAGTCTCCTATAAAGATGATATAGAAACCAATCTATCTATTATACCTTCAATACGCTGTTAGAGAAGTCTAGAATATAAATTAGTGTAAAAGACACAAATAAAACTATAAACCTATAACTCTATAAACTGAACTTTTGCTCTTGTGCCGTGTCTCTCTTCAATGTCGATGCTCTCATATATATAGTGGTAGAAAGGCTTATTCGAAATCCATTAGGAACCGTGTGGAATGAATCTGGACGCTTAGATCTTCAGTCTTTCTATCAGGAAACGACTTCTTCTTTGTTGAACTCCTTTTCCTTTTAGAACTTGATTTCCTTTTTGAGTTCTTCCTTGAATAAGTCTCTTCCTTCTTGAACTCTGAAAATTCCCATAAACTAATAAACTTCCTGCACAATTAAAACAAGTACAACTGTGGAACAGTTAGTGTTAGAATAGGTAAAACAATAAAAGTCGGTTAAATGCTTTGATTCCAGTAATACGAAATTGAGTGACTCTCCAGGTAAACCTATAGGTCAACATCCGCGTCACTTACAATTATGATGATGATCATGTTGCTAATGACCCGGATAATGCGGATCAATCAATTCAATATATGTGACTTGTTCCGGGTAAGTTCCTGGTATACTGTATCCACATTTCTGTTGTTAATTAAAATATGAATATGGCGTTGGAGTCGAGAGTGGCAATAATAGTGGCAAATTATAATACTAAGCTAGCTCTCTTTCTTCGAGAAATCCCAAATTTTAAAATTGTCAGTCTCTCTTTTTGACTTGTACTAGTAGACTAAGTACTAGTAGTATATCCTTGAACTGACGTGTTCATTCTTAGTTTCTTTGCCAAATCTATCAATACTCTTGAGTTCATCCATGGGGGCTTATGCTGCCCTTCTTTCCCTTTCCCAAACACTAAACCATACTTTGAATCCTCATGATCCCCATCTCTTTCCCAAAGAGCAACTCCTTTCTCTCCAGGAAAATGTTAGTTCCTTACTTAAATTTCTCAAACAACACTCACAGTACATGTCAAACGAGTCGATCAATCTCTTGGAAACCCGAATCATACATGTAGCCTATGATACAGCAGACGCTATAGAATCTTCGAACGTTGCATCTATACAAGAAATGTTGCAAGAGATCCATTCCATCTTGAAAGAGGCAACGGAGATCAAGGTCAATGATGCTGTAGAATCTACAACTTGTCTTGTTTCTCCAGATCCTACAATTTCATCCAACAATACCAACAGTTCCCTAAACACTAGTGTATGTGAGGATGATTTTGTAGCGATTAGAGACCGGATATACGGACACTCATCGGAGTTGGAAGTCATACCAATTTTTGGTATGGGGGGCATTGGGAAGTCTACTCTGGCAAGAAGACTGTATCAAGATTCCACCAGGTCAAAAAGATTCGATAGGTGCGTATGGATCGTAGTTTCCCATGATTACTCCATAAGGAAGATAATTTTGGGACTTGTACAGTCCATGCGTATTGAAACCAATGAATCCAAACCTTTGGAAGAGTGTACTGATGGGGAGTTAAGAGTACTTATTCACAAAGAGCTCTTTAATAGAAGGTATCTGTTTGTTGTAGACGATGTATGGAGTACGAAAGCATGGGATGATATTCATCTGACATTTCAAAATCATAAAAACAAAAGCCGGGTTTTAGTAACTACAAGGTCGTCGCAAGTTGCAAGCTATGTCGGAAGGAAACCACATGAAATTAAACTTCTAGAACACGGCCAGAGTTGGAGCCTACTTCAAGAAATGGTGTTTGGGGAAGATTCTTCATGTCCTTCCAGTCTTCGGCATATTGGAATGAAGGTAGCAAAATGTTGCGGAGGACTTCCACTTTTGGTGGCGGTTGTTGCAGGGCTACTTCAAACAAACATCACCGAAGAATATTGGAGAAGTTTTTCCCAGAAAATTAGTTCAACCGAACCTACAATTGCCGGGCAGTGTTCTAAGGTATTATCTCTAAGTTATAATTACTTACCTCTATACCTTAAACCCTGCTTCCTGTATGTGACAGCTTTCCCAGAGGATTGTAGGATTAAAGTAGATCGACTTATTAGGTTATGGATGGCTGAGGGTTTTATTGAACCAAGTGAATTGCATCTCATGGAAGAGGTTGCGGAAGCCTACATTGATGATCTTGTGGGTAGAAGTCTACTTTCAGTGTCGGGTAGGAGGAGTGATGGTAGGATCAAGACTGTTACAGTTCATGATGTCCTGAGGGAAATTGGGTCTCTAAAAGCTCAAGAGGAGAGATTTTACTACTGCAGTACTTTACCTCTCAGGGATATTAAACAACACCGACTTAGTATTCACAAAGGATCTGATCTGTACAGAATCTCAAGTGTTCAATATCCTATGACCCGATCACTTTTAGCCTTTTCTGATTTCAACGATACCCAAGAGGTTTCGAATTTCAGGTTGCTTAAGGTCTTGGACATACTAACTGAACCTATCAAGCTTGACCCCAAAAATGTAGCCTGTTTAAGGTACCTTGCTATCACAGATACATGTGACAAGGAGCTTCTAGAATCTCTGTCCGGTGGTTTGAACCTTCAGACTCTATATATTGCCGGGCGCAAAAGTTTAGGCACCTTTCGTGTATCTCACCTACCCCTTAAAGTTTGGAAGATGTCATCACTCAGGCATCTAATCAGTAAGCTGCCCTTAAATTTAGAGCAGCCTTTGGATCATGATATGGTTGAGGAATCAAACTTGCAAACACTTTCGGTGGTTGCAAATTTGGAGTTATCTTCTGTAGTGATTGAGATGCTAGCAAACTTAAGGAAATTGGGTCTGTATTACTACAGGGCAAGCGGGCGAGTTGCAAAAGAAAAGGATTATCAGCTCAGCAATCTTATAGGTCTTGGGAAGATTCAAGAATTGGAAATCATGTTTGACAATGTCGAGTGGAGTGACATTTTGGAATTGAAGTTTCCTTCCAGTCTTAAGAAGCTGACTTTCGGTTGTACAAACCAGCCATCTAGTGATAACAATGTAACCGCACTTGATTTCTTGCCGAATGTACAAGTGCTTAAGCTGAAGGGGCAAATATGCACTAGCGGCGGAGTGTGGAAACCGGTTGAAGGTCAATTTGATGAAGTCAGGTATCTGGAACTTGATTCAGTTAATTTGAAGCAGTGGGAAGCAGAGAGCATCCACTTCTCAAGTCTTGAAATCCTAGTTCTCAAGAACATGCGCGATGAACTGGAGGAGATACCTAGTGACATTGGAGACATAGATTCACTCCACCAAATACAATTGCATGGCTGCAATCAATCGCTTGTGGATTCCGCGCACCAAATAAGTGCGAGTCAGCTACAAATGGGCAATAACAACCTTCGTGTCACCGTCGCAGAAGAAGATATATCCTTGTAAGTGCTTTATATTTATAATCTGTTTGTAACTTTCAGGCTTATCAATTAACACAAAGTTTTGTTGAACCCTAAATAGATAGGTTTATGTAGGATTTTGGTAGGTGGTTTAGGCCCTTTATAACATCCCTACGCACAACAGCTTCCACTCAATTATCGTTTGTTCTTTCTCACACTAGGGAATACTGTGATTTTTCCGTTACTAATCTTCGTTTTTGGTTTATTTCTCTCTGATTTGTTGATTTGTGATTTGCATATTACTCGCAGTGTCGCATCATCAGTGGAGGCGCTGTCGCGATGGAGGGAGCTTTGTGGGATAGTCAAGAATCCCAAAAGAAGGTTCAGGTTCACTGCTAATCTCTCTAAGCGTTCCGAAGCTGCTCAAATGCGCAAGTCCATTCAGGTTTCTTCACTTTTCCACTTTTATCTTTTTTAATATTACCGTAAAATTTAGCAGTCAAAGAAATTTTAATTTGACAACTTAATCCGCTATATTATAAATTCAAAATTTACAATAGTAAGCACCAAAGTACATTAAATAACAATAGTAAGAACGTACCAGCGCTCCCATGATTGATGTGCAAATTTTGTAAATTAGATGTGCAAATTTTCCATATAACTCTGGGGTTTGGCACAATTGTAATAATTGCAGGGATTTTATGTTAATTTTGAATAACTCTATTGGTGTTTTATGTACTTTACCTAAGCACATGATTGATTTTTACTTCCAATGTGGTTTTTCATCACATTTCTATTAGTTATAGTTTGCATTCAGTATGTGGTGGCGGTGATCCAATAGTGATAAATTGTGTTGTCTTGATAATTACCAGGAGAAATTGAATATTGCAGTTTGTGTCTCAAAAGCGGCATCCTCGTTTATACAAGGTGAATTCTTTTGTTTAGATTTGGTAGACTGACTGAGGTTGTTTTGTTTGTGATTGAGTATAACCCTGTAGTTAATCGGTTTGCTGAATGTTTCAGGGCTAAAGCCGAGAGATTACAGCGTACCGAACGAAGTCCAAGATGCTTCCTATTAGATTTGTGCAGATGAACTAGGATCTATAGGCGATCCAGAGCCATGACACGAATAAGTTTAACGTTTCATGTTGGTGCATCGGGGAAAAGTGAAATTCTTGTAAAAGGTAAATCAATACCTAAGTGTTGGGCATATTTTTGTACTGTTGATGGGTAAATTATTAAGTCCTTCTAATACGTTCAAATGCGTTCCTCTTGACTTTAGCCTCCTTCCATTTCGAGTGAAGTCCTGGGAAAAACTTGAGGGGGAGGTTAGTAATGGTTTTCCGTTTTGTCTAGTGATCAAACCGGATAATCGACTTTACGGTTAGAGGGTTGAAAGCCACTCTAGTGTGTATAATATAAGTAGGGTAGAAAATTGATTACCCTTTGAGCTGAATGATGTCCACTATTTATATTGTTTCCCAAATAGTGATAGGACTCCTGGGATTGCGCCAAGTGTACGGCTGTGATTGAATCTCAAGGCTAAAAGCCCATTATCTGGCTTAATGGGCCTGACCCACGTACCAAATTAGGGTTTCTCCAGGGTCAAGTAGGTAATTTCACGCTCTTAGGAACGTTCCAGGATTTTGTCCTGTTCTAGCGTCCGACAAGGTGCCCGATACAGGGACCGGGGTCCGAGATCATATCCGATATATCGTCCGAGATCTCGTGGTCATACATACTACAAATGAGCTATGTGAAACTTTCAAGATGGCCGACTCGATAATGTCTCGCGTAACGTGTCCGATACCAAGCTACGTGACGGACATATTACACTTGAGGTATCGGACCCTGAACTTTCGCCCATGTTCCTTGGAGACATACTTCTCGCGCAGTATGTCGGACCTATGTTCCGAGTAGTAATCTCTTTGTCGGACACGCCCTTATATGTCGGACATGTGTACCTAGACGTCGAGATGAGTCGTCCCTTAGTTCGTACCGCGAACCGGACATAATCCAACATTAACATATGTCCCCCTAGTTTCCAAGTATCTTGGGACAAGATAGTTGCGTAACTACCAGTATAGTGCGAGTCCTCTGCGAGTCGTACTTTTATTCGTGGTCGAAAATTTTTCTAAGTTTTCGTCCGAGTTTATTAGTACTCCAATCCTCCTCCTTTCATTCCATCCCCCCCCCCCCTTTTTATAGTCCGAGTGAAAAGACACTCGGAATATAAAAAGGAGATATTTTGAATTTGAAATGTCAAGATCCGGATCTTAGTATTACTTTTCTCGTCCGACTTAGGTCTTTCTCCATCCGAGTGAGTCATCACATTGCTCGACTTGATAAGGTGCCTATCAAGCTTACTTCTGAGTGTAGCATTTTCCTTGTCCGAGTAAGTGATCTCAGTTATTAGCGACACATAAAGAGCGACGTTTTTCTCGATTTCCGTGCGGTTTAGGGTCAAACTGTCTTTTCATCAGGATTTTTGATCTGAACCGTTGATTTCACTTCATCCAACGATCAAGGCGACCGCTGACGTCAGCGACGGTTCGTATTCCGGGGTTGCCCTTCTATAAATAGGAGTTGAAAAGCTCATTTCTACACTTTTCACAAACTGCAAAATTTCTCTCACTAGAAATTTGCTCTCGATCCGACTACTGCGTCCGATATTCGTCCGAGTTCTGCATTCTAAATTCAAGCTTCCACTCTCTTCCAAGTAAGTTTTATACTCGAATTCTGCTGCTTTTACTTCGCTTTGATTTTCGAATCTGTTTTCCCCTTTTTCTTCTTTCCCCCACCTCACAACGTGCTCTATATCAATTTCGAGGACCTAAAAAATACTAAATGAACCTCTCGGACGAAACCACCAGTTGTCTGATTTTTGTTTATATTTCTTCCTCCCCTATTAGGATGTCCGAGAGAAGAAACGTGAGCGAGTCTGCTAGGTCGGAAAATGTCGATATGTCGGATATTGACATGATCGATCTCTCCTTCCTCGATGAGGGCCATCATGCGCCTTCCACTTCTGCTCCATCGCGAGATCTTGCCCCATCGGATGGGCAATTTACTGATGCGTCCGAGGAAGAAGATCTGGGTATTAATCACCCAGATCGACGAGACATCTTAAGCCGGAGACCGGAACTCCCGATTAGGTCTCCGTCCCCTGTTCCTGCCCCTCCGGTACGAGTTCCTCATGACATAATGATGGGGGCAGCGCGAGCAGCTGGTCGTGCTTACCGGTCATCGGAGCGAGTTCCAACACCTCGCTCCCCCATTATCACCGATCTCTCCAGTGATTCGGAGGGCTCCCCGAAAGCCTTGGAGATACCGGGTCTGACTGACCCGACAATTGTTCATTCTGTGAGGCCTGTTCGCAGCGTTCTTCCCAAGGGCTTTACATCCCAAGTCATATTGGAAAGTTCCGATGATGACGATGCTTTAGTAAGGCGTTCAAAGTGGACTCCGAGTTCATCGGGTGTCGGGCCCTCACACAGGGCCAGTTCTTCTGCGGGTACCGGAACTGTTCCTCGAGACCTTATCGAGCCGGATCTGATTCCCGCTCATCAAGACAGTGATGAAGACGACGGTGATGCAGATGATGATGAAGAAGCCGAGGAGGAAGGAGCCGGTCCGACGACAAACTTTCCTCCGGTAGGCGTAGAACTTGACGCCAAGGGTCGAGTTATAAAAAGGACCAAGCGCGGTGAGTTGAAAGGCACTGAAGCGCGTCGAAATAAATTTCCGAGGGCCGCATCTGCCGTAGCTCTTCCCGATACAAGTGGGGAGTTAAACGAATTTGGTACCACTCCTACTTGTGCCTCGACAGTCCATGAGTCGGAGTTGGATCGAATCCGATACGAGTATTCCATCCCGGATTCTCTGGAAATTATCGCCCCCGACCCCAAATATGCTTTCTATAACCCTCCTGTCGGGTGTATGTCCGTGCACTTGATGGCTCTTGAACGTGGGTGGCGAGTGCCCTACCACGAGGGCTTTAATGACATCTTCAATAGTCTCGGATTGAGCCCGTACCAGTTAATCCCGAGTGCACTAGGCACTTTAATGTGTTTTGGTGTCTTTTGCCACATCCAAGGCGTGGACATAAATTTTCAAAACTTCAATCAAATCTTCCGAGTCGCGATGAGTCCCGGAAATGACGACTTCTACTTTTTTAAGGCACGGGCCGGCTATGCCTTCATTCTCGACGCTCCTTCCTCGGCCGGGTGTAAATGGTGGAATAGGTTCATCTTCGTTAGGAAGGTGAGGACCGAAAATATGTTGGATGAGGAAGCAGCATCGCTATTAAATTGGGGTTTTCCCAAGAAATTTTTCCGTGGTATGTACACGGACTCTAGGCCGCTACTCAGTCGAGTAGATGACTGGGTGGCCAAGTTCAAAAAGGAAAACAAGGCCCAACCCATCCGATACTACTATCACTGCTTAATTCTTCAGCCGTTACCTTACCTCGCCGGCTTAACTGGCCCGGTAAAAACTGGCTCAAGCACCGATTTCGGTAAGTTTTTTTTTTTTTTTTTTTTTGTACCGGACTCTGCATCTCTTTCTCGGACTAACTTTGCATTTTTCCTTGTAGATTTTTGGATAAAATACATCATGAGTCGCATTGCTGCTACAGCTCGGGCCAATAGGGAAAAGCAAAGGCAGATGGTCGAAGATAACTTGCTGAAACAGCAAGTACAAACTCCTGCTTTCCTTCCCGGCCTCTCAAATCCCAAGAATGTGGCCGATTACCAAGAACTTGAGAAGGCGGCTGCAAAGGATGGGGTTTCCATGCCCGAGATTCCCGCTCCTCGGTCGAATGTCGGCCAGTCTAAGGGGCAACAAGCTCCGGCTTCCTCTGTTCAACAGGGGAAAAAGCGTGCCGACCCAAAAGGCAAGAGGGTGGCCACAGACCCGACCGAGTTGGACGGTGGCAGCCCCCAGAGGAAAAAAGCTCGGGTGGAAGAGGTCGAGTTTGTCGATCTTTCGACTAAAGAAGGCCGAGATGCCGAGGTCTCGCGTCTCGTGTCCATGGACGAGTACGATCGTGCTCACGCTCTCGGACAAATCGGCCGCCAGGTAATTACTACTTTCTCATAATTTTCACAAGTTTTTTGCCATCTTTGTTGCTAACTTTTTTCTTCCTCGGATGTAGCTAAACTGCTTTGTGCGAGCAATTAATGATCTTGCTGACAAAAGGCTTGAGTCCGAGTCCAGGACTAAGGATCTGGAGAAAAAGGCTGAGATGGCGGCCTCGAAGGTTGAGTCACTGGAGGCCGAGGTGCGCATGCTTCGGAGCAAAAACTCAGAAATGGCGAAGAAGGTGAGTGCAGAGGCCGCCAAGCACCGTTCTTTCAAAGATTCGTTCTTCGGAATCGGGGCTACTCTGCACCGCTTTAGGGAGAAGCTGGTTGAAAAGCTGAGATTCGCTCGGATTGAGGCGGCCGAGGACTTCTATGCTTCGGTTTCTTACCTGTTCGGAAAGCAGCAAGCGCAAGAGGAAGGGCGCGAGGAAGGTTTCCGGGCGTGTCTCGGGCAAATGATCCGACTTGGATACGTCAAGGAAGGCCTAACTCTCGACCCACGCAACCTCTCGGCCGCTAAGCTTGATGATACGAAGAGGGGTGACTTCACTCCCTACCCGGACAAGGAGATTACCGATCAAGAGATCGAGGAAGATGAGTTCGGCGCTGTTGTCTCGAAAGACGACCCAGACTTCCCGGTGAGACCTGGCTCCTACCCGACATGGTTCCCTGAGGTTTTGAGAAACGGTCTTCTCGCTCCATTCAAAGCGAATGAGGCTTGGAACTGCAATTTCTTAACTCTTCCGGGACCTGTTGTCGGACGGGCCTGTGCTTTTGTCGAGCCGGAGGTTTGCCAATACCGCGCTCGATTGATAAAGGAGGCTGAATCTATCAAAGCCAGTGGCGACCAGCGCGAGCTCACGGCTATCGTCCAAGCTCTAGACTCTCGGCTGTTCCCTCTACAAACTCCCGTCGAAGCACCAGGTTCCAGTTCAAGCTCGACTGCTCCTCCCCCCGATGTTGAAGAAGTCAAAAGGCCGGGTATACCCGAGCGACTATGTAATCGATACTCTTTAAAACAATCTTTTCTTTATAAGTACTTTTCATTCGGCCCTTCGTGGCAATTGTAACTCAGATGATACCTTAGTACTTTGCCCGCTTCTTTATTTATTCAGTCGAATGATTTGCGTGATTCATTATTCTCAAGGGTTTACATCTCGGGATATTTTCGTGTAGTAGTGATCTAATTCGGACAACAACTTTGTTTTACAAAGTTTAAAGTTGTACAAACTAAGTGTTCACCAAAAATAGTTCCGAGCATGTCATGTGTCGGCCTTATCGAACTTTTTTGTAGAATTAAAATTCCACAAGTTACGAATTCTCCATAGATCAGGTTCCGAAGAGATTTATATCTCGGAACTTATCAAGTGTTTGTAAAAATTTGAATTTTACAAATTTAACTCTTAATCTAAGAAAAGGTGTTCCGAGGGAATTTTATCTCGGAACCGTCACGTGATCTTGCAAATTTGATATTTTACAAGTTAGTAACTTTATAATCCGTAAAAAAAGATAATCCGGGGAAGCTTTGTCCCGGAACCGTCGCGTGTTCTTGTAAATTTGAAATTTTACAAGTTAGTAACTATTCCGCAAGAAGCTGTTCCGAGGAGATTTTATCTCGGAGCTGTTATGAGTTCGCCTTGTAAATTTGAAATCTTTACAAGTGTCAATAACTTGCTTATCTGCGGAAATCTCTCGGAAGTGTATCGGACAGTTCACGTGCTCTTCTTTTTGAGCCGGTGATTCACAAGTTTTCGTACTCGGACTCTTCAGGTCCGAGACCGAACTTTTTAATTTTCCGAGATCCTCCGAGATGTTTGTTTCTTGGAATAAAAAGTTGAGAACTTTGAGTTTTTCAACTTTTTCTCGACTTCGAACTCTTGTCTCCGGGTTTTGCATGCCGTTTCAGACTCTGAGCGTTCTATCCTTTCTCGAATTCTTTAATCCTCTCCAACTTTAGCGGTTTGTTGAGTCTTATCAGAATAAAGTAGATCATACGAGACTTATGCTATCCTAGAAGAAACCTTAACAAGCTTCATTGTACCAATTTGACGGAAATTTGAATATAAGTACGATAGTAGGCCTTATAGCCGATTACAGACAAGATAAAAGTTCTCAAACAAGATAAGTTCTTTAAACAAAATAAACTGAATAAAACAAGTAAAAGCGGATTGAGTCCTTCCTCCTTCTAAGCATAGAACTTCTGCAGGTTGACAGCGTTCCACGTGTTTTTCAACTCCCTTCCTTCTGAGTCCTTGAGGCGATAACTGCCGTTGGAGTATGCTTTCACAATCTTGTATGGTCCCTCCCATTTACGGTGTACCTTTCCAACGTTTTCCAGTATCTCTGCCTTCCTCAGGACTAGATCTCCTACCTGGAAGTCTTTCCCCTTTACGCCCTTATTGTAGGATTTTGCAATCAACGCTTGGTATCTCAGAATGTTTGCCAATGCAGTGGTTCTTGATTCCTCCAATGTTTCCAAGTCATACATTCTTGCCTCGTGATTGTCCCCCGGACTGTATCCCTGGATCCTTATGGTCTCTACAGCGATTTCGGCCGGTATCACAGCCTCAGAACCGTACACCAGTGAGAAAGGAGTCTCCCTTGTAGCAACTTTTGAGGTGGTTCTATAAGCCCATAGAACTCCATCCAATTCGTCTACCCAATCTCCCTGGCATGCCTCAAACCTCCTCTTTAAGAGATCCACAAGTGTCTTATTGACGGCTTCGGTTTGTCCGTTGGCTTGCGGGTATCCTACCGAAGTGAATCTCCTCTCAATCTTCATGGTCTCGCACCATGCTTTGAACTTGGCTCTAGAAAATTGTGCGCCATTATCAGAGACTAAGATCCTTGGCAATCCAAAGCGGCAGACAATATTTTTCCATACAAAATCCATGACTTTGTTCTCAGAGATTGTTGCCACTGCTTCAGCTTCTGCCCACTTGCTAAAATATTCCACAGCCACTATTATGAATTTCTTCTGGCCTGATCCCTTCGGAAAAGGTCCTACTATATCAATTCCCCACTGATCGAAAGGGCAAGTGATCGTGGCTGGGATGAGTGGTCTTGCCGGGGCGTGAGAGGTTCTGGCGAAGTATTGACAATCTTCGCATTTCTTTGCGTAGGACGTCGCATCCCCTCTCAAGCTCGGCCAATAGTATCCTTGGCGATAAATTTTCTGGCCCAATGCCCTTCCTCCTGAATGGTTTCCACAACTTCCTCTGTGCACTTCATCCAAGATTGCTTTTGCTTCTTCCTCATTTGCACATCTCAAGTGTGCCCCCTTGAAGGACCATTTATACAAGTAATCCCCTTGGACAAAGTATTTCAATGATCTGGCTTTTAGCCTCCTTGCTTCACTCCGATCTTGTGGAAGGTTCCCTTTCAGGAGATATTCTGTCAATGGGTGCATCCAACTGGTTCCCGGAGTTGTTGAGATAGCAAAGATTGGAAGAGTTTTGAGTCCTTGGTTCATGACGGATGAAGCCTCGACTCTCATCAAGATAACGTGCCTTGTGTCTATTCCCCCCGAAGCGGAGGCATATTTCGACAAAGCGTCTGCTCTTCCGTTGAGGTCTCTTGAGAATTTCTCAATCTCACATTTCTCAAACTTTGTCATTTCCTCTTGGACCTTAGACTTGTAAATGGATAGCACATCTTTCTTCGTACTCCATTTTCCAGAAATCTGCTTCTCTGCTAGCTGAGAGTCGGTGAAAACTTTGATCTTTTTCACTCGCAGGGCCTTCGCCATTCGTAGTCCTATAAGGATAGCTTCGTACTCAGCCTCGTTGTTAGAGACGCTAAACCCCAAAGTAACAGCATACTCAAGTTCAGCTCCTCCGGGACTTCGGATGTAAATCCCTATCCCTCCATTTGTTCCTGATGATGAACCATCTACTTCCAATATCCAAATCTCTTCTTGGTTGGAGGGTTCCTTAGGTTCAGGAGAGACGGTCTCCTTTTCCTTTAGGACCTCCTCAGCATGTAAGATCATCTCTCTTGAGAGTGTTTCTTCTCTCCTTTGCGCTTTTTCCGGTCTTTGAAGAGTGTTTGCTTCTATATCCTCCTCTGGTGTTTTCCTTGTCGCCTCTTGAAAGGCTTTCAGGGCAAACTCCAAGTCCTTGAAACGCTGACTAACTAGAGAGTCTTGGTCTTCTATTACCAGCGTGTTTGCCTTTGATGACTCTCCTGGCTCTTCTTCCACTGATTCCTTCCTTGGGTACTCTACTAGGAAGTCGGCTATGACCTGGGCTTTTTTGGCTGACGGAGCCTGATAATCAATCTCAAATTCACTGAGCTCGATTGCCCATCTGGCTAGCCTTCCTGACAACTCCGGTCTCCCCAGCACTTGTTTGAGAGGTTGGCTAGTGAGTACCACCACCTTGTGAGACCCAAAATATGGTTTAAGTCTCCTCGCTGTGTACACCAAGGCAAAGGCCAATCTCTCCATGTCCATATATCTCGTCTCTGCCCCCGTAAGTGCCTTGCTCAAATAATAGATTGGCATGTGATCATTCCCTTGGATCCTTACCAAGACGGAACTTATCGCCTCTGGAATGGTCGCCAGGTAGAGATATAATGGTTCTCCGTCGACCGGCTTGGATAACAAAGATGGCGACAACAAGTACTGTTTCAGTTTCTCGAAAGCCTCTTCACATTCCTTTGTCCATTCAAACTGATTATTCTTCCTCAGGACTTTGAAGAAAGGCAAATTTTTCTCGGCCGATCTTGAGATGAAACGGCTTAAGGAAATTGACTTTCCAACCAATTGTTGCACCTCGTTGAGCGTCTTTGGCTGCGGAAGGTCAAGTATGGCTTTGATTTTTTCCGGGTTTGCTTCAATCCCCCTCTCAGTTACCATGTAACCCAAAAACTTTCCTCCTTTGACTCCAAATGTGCACTTAGCTGGATTTAATTTCATGCCATATTTCCTTAAGATGGAGAAACATCTGTCCAGGTGAGCAATGTGTTGATCCTCCGTCTTGCTTTTTACCAACATGTCATCCACATAAACTTCCATCGTCCTTCCCAGCTCTTCCTTGAACATCTTGTTTACCAATCTTTGGTAGGTTGCTCCCGCATTTTTTAGACCGAATGGCATCACGTTGAAGCAGTATACATTGCCATTAGCGAAGAAGGCGGTCTTGGGTACATCCTCTTTGGCCATCTTGACCTGATAGAAGCCTTGGTACGCGTCCATGAAACTTAAGAGGGCACATCCAGCAGTGGAATCGACTAGCTGGTCTATTCGGGGGAGCGGATAGGGGTCCTTCGGGCAATACTTGTTGAGTTTTGTGAAATTGTTGCACATCCTCCATTTGCCAGGTCCCTTCTCCACTAACACTACATTGCAGACCCAATCAGAGTATCTTACTTCCCTAATATGTCCAGCCTTAAGCAACCTTTGTACTTCTGCTTCGATGATGGCATTGTCCTCCGCACTGAAGTCTCTTCGTTTCTCCCGAATATGAGTAATTGATGGATCAACGTTCAGACGGTGAACAGCGACCCTTGGATCAATTCCTTTGAGATCTTCAGTACTCCATGCAAAGATATCATTGTTCCTCTTGAGGCACTCAATGAGTTTCATCTCCACTTCCAAGGTCATTTCAGTACCAATCTTGGTAACTTTTTCGGTACTCCCTTCTACCACCTGAATCTCTTTCAGAGTTTCTTTCGCTTCTATCTTATTTTCTTCGAAAAATTTCTTCTTTTTGGAAGTAGTAGGGATCGGTGGCATGACTTTGTAGTCCTCCAGTTCTTTGACTTCCCCTACTAATTGTTCATTTGCTTTTCTTTGTAAGGCTCTCCTCCTCCTTTGAATGGGGATTGGCTTTTTGGATTTTCTTTTCGAGTGACGGACTGAAAAGAAAGTATCCATAGGTCGACCAATCCCATTAGCATCTTCTATCCTGGTATGGGGACTTGAGACAGCCTTGGCTGAGAGACTGTAGCATGCCCAAGCCTCTTGAATATTTCCTACCTCTTGACCGACTCTTCTTTTTGTAGGAAACTTCATTCTATTATGAACAGTTGACACTACCGCTTTGAACTGAGACAAAGCTGGTCTCCCTAACACCACGAAATAATCGAAAGGTATGTCAACTACCACAAAAGGAACATCCTTGGTGATCCTCTGGGGGTTCTTTCCCATCGATACTTGCAAGGTTATGCTTCCCATCGGAATGATTGGTTGTCCTCCAAATCCTACGAGCGCACTTGCAACTTCTCTAATTCCTTCCTTCCGGGGGTCTATCCCCATCCTCTTCAAAGTTCCAGTGAATATCAAGTTGGCGGAACTTCCTGTATCTACTAGAACTCGTCCAATGGTGAACTTTGCAATGTCTAACGCGACAACCAAAGGGACACATGGGTCATGGATTCCCCCCATTTCGGCACTCCTCGGTGGCAGTTCACTGTCATCAAAGGATATGATGTTTGATCCAGGGGAAGCGATTTCTCCATACTTAGAGTTGTACTCTAGGAGGTCCCTGGCGGTTTTGTCCCTCGCACTCCTTGAGTCCCCTCCAGCTGGTCCTCCTGCTATGGTGAGGGCGAAAATTCTACCATTCACTGGCAAGTTCTCAAAGTCCTGGTCGTGATCTTCTTGTTCTTTCCATCCTCCTTGGGTGGGAGGTGGAGGAGGTAGGGAGGCCTCTCCTCTTTTCGCTTCTGTTCTCTCATGTCTAGAGGGTTCATCTTTCGCCACATAGTTTGCAAGTTGTCCCCTACGAACTAAGGTCTCTATTTCGGTCTTGAGAGTGAAGCACTCTTCCGTGGTGTGACCTTTCCCTTTGTGGAACTTGCAAAACTTGTCAGAGTTCTTGTTTCTCCTTGTCTCTTGGATGGGAGGAGGCCATTCAACATCAATATTCCTGGTCATAATAGTATGCAAGATGTCGGATCTTGGCCTATTAAGATCAGTATATGTGTCGTACCTCTTAGGTGGTCCTCCTCTTGGAGGGGATTTCTGATCTCTGAACTCATTTCTCTGGATACTCCCTTTGAGCAAATTGTGTCTCTGCTCGGGTTTCTTTCCCTTTGACTGGTTGTGATTCTGAGCTTGTTTTTGATTGTCTCTTTCCCCCTTCTGGTAATCCTTTTATTTTTCCCTAGAAGAGAAATTTGCTCTCACCTGAACCGTTTTTTGAAATTCTTCCGCTCTCAAAAAGTCTTGGCAAAATTGTTCGAGCTCTTTGTAATTCTCTGTCCGAGAATAGGAAAGTTGTTTTCTGAATTCCTCATTGGAGGTATTTCCATATAGGTATTCCTTTCTCTCTTTTATGGTGTGCTCTTCCACCTGACAACAAGCCTCGTGGAATCTATCCAAAAAGGTTCTCAAGTCCTCTTTCGGCTTCTGTACTATCTCTGCTAAGTACTTCACCCCTCTCCTTCTTCTAATTGCCTTCTCAAACCTTTTGGTGAACTCCTGGGTGAGTTGTTTATAGTTCTAGATAGAACCATTCTCCAAACCTGTCCACCACACCATTGCATCTCCCGAAAGAGTAGCGGGAAAGATTAATGCTTTGGTCCTAGAGTCATGCCCGTATGCATCCATTTTGGTTCCAAACTTAATCAAGTAATTGGTTGGGCATGTAGTTCCATCATAGGTATCAAGAGTGGGGAATCCTCTTTCAGTGTTAACTCGATGGTTCCTGATCTCTTCACATAAGGCACTAGGCTCTTGGTCTATCTCTTGCTCTTTTTCTTTCACCGATGCTCTCAAAGCCCCTATTCGTGCCTTAAGTTCAGCTTCTTGAGCCCTCAGTTCTCCCAAAGTGAGTCCCGCTGTCGGAGGCGGATCGCTCCCCACCAGAGTAGGGAGTACCACTGGACCTCCAACTTGGTTCTCCATTCGGGTTTCAGGCAAGGTTTGTGTAACCATTTGGTTCAAGGGGATTTGATTCTGAGTTACCATCTGAGTTTGTGGTAACATCTGAGTTTGTGCTACCACTTGAGTTTGAACCACTTGCGTTTGAGGGATATTTTCATTTCCTTGCGCCTGGGATGCTCTGACCCTCCGGTCTATTATCTCTCTCAAATCATCTGGGGCACCTTGTGGTCCTATTCGCGATTGAACTCGAGGGGGTCCAATTCGATCTTGTACAGGTCTTGAATTAGCTCGGGATTCTGCCCCATCCTCTCTAGGTTGCACCACCTGACTTGCTCTTACTTGTGCTTGCTGCTGGACTACTTGTTGTTGTATCCTTGTGACATCATTTGGTGCAAAACATCCTTGGATTGTTAAGAGGAGCAACCCAAATTGTTCTTCTCCCATACCGTAGTCCCTCGGTCTCACGACTTGTCCATTGGGCAAGGTGAATTGTAGCGCAGCAGGATCTTGAGGAACAACGGGTTGTAGTGGCTGAAGAGGGGCAATGGGTTGTGGTGGTTGTGGTGGCAATACTACGGGAGCTGGTTGAGAATGAACTCGTAGGGCTCCAAATCCACTCCCAGCGGGGATTGCATTCGGGTTGTGATTACCTGAACCCTCATTCCTCTCGGTTACGCTTGCACTTGCTCCATCTTGCATCTCCATATCAACATTATCATTTCTATGTGTCCTTGCAGCTGCGGTTCCCCTTCCTCCTCCCCTTCCTCCTAATGGGGGACGGCCCCGAGGACGGGTGGATTGAGGGTTCCTTGCCGCTTGAGCAATTCTAGTACTCTTCCTATTAACCATTTCGTAGGACTCTTGCTAGTAGGACAGGGTAACCTTTCGTTCAGATTCCCACAGACGGCGCCAAATGTTGATGGGTAAATTATTAAGTCCTTCTAATACGTTCAAATGCGTTCCTCTTGACTTTAGCCTCCTTCCATTTCGAGTGAAGTCCTGGGAAAAACTTGAGGGGGAGGTTAGTAATGGTTTTCCGGTTTGTCTAGTGATCAAACCGGATAATCGACTTTACGGTTAGAGGGTTGAAAGCCACTCTAGTGTGTATAATATAAGTAGGGTAGAAAATTGATTACCCTTTGAGCTGAATGATGTCCATTATTTATAGTGTTTCCCAAATAGTGATAGGACTCCTGGGATTGCGCCAAGTGTACGGCTGTGATTGAATCTCAAGGCTAAAAGCCCATTATCTGGCTTAATGGGCCTGGCCCACGTACCAAATTAGGGTTTCTCCAGGGTCAAGTAGGTAATTTCACGCTCTTAGGAACGTTCCAGGATTTTGTCCTGTTCTAGCGTCCGACAAGGTGCCCGATACAGGGACCGGGGTCCGAGATCATATCCGATATATCGTCCGAGATCTCGTGGTCATACATACTACAAATGAGCTATGTGAAACTTTCAAGATGGCCGACTCGATAATGTCTCGCGTAACGTGTCCGATACCAAGCTACGTGACGGACATATTACACTTGAGGTATCGGACCCTGAACTTTCGCCCATGTTCCTTGGAGACATACTTCTCGCGCAGTATGTCGGACCTATGTTCCGAGTAGTAATCTCTTTGTCGGACACGCCCTTATATGTCGGACATGTGTACCTAGACGTCGAGATGAGTCGTCCCTTAGTTCGTACCGCGAACCGGACATAATCCAACATTAACATGTACTATTGTTTAGGAAAATCATGACTAATAAGACAGACATACTCCGCAGAAAATATGTATGAACAAGTTACTAGGACATCAGAATTTTTTTTTTTAGTTCTTCATTGGAACGGAGTACAGAACAAGTTACTTATTGTGATTTATTAATGCAAAGGATTACATTGCCCTTGAGAATTAGGCACACCAGAAGTATGCCATTACAGTAGATAGCTTTACAAGTAACAGTTTGAAAATTTAAGAAGATTTATCAAATTTCCAAGCAAATGGCCTATTAAGCATGAACAGCTTCTACTGCAGAAGTTTGGATTATCTGCTGCAAATACCCTGCTTCGCCGCTCCATATTTCAGGTATGGCTTCTCTAATATTGTGTATGCTGTTTAAAGCATAGTCTGCTCCTGGCACCAGAGTTGATCTTCCTACCTGCATTGTTACATTCATGTAGGTTAGAAATCCAGTTCCATTCCACCATAATAACCACAAGGTTTAGTATGTTTTCTAGACTTACAATTACGGTGTGAATCCCTGCTGCTTTTCCACTGGCAATGTTTCGCACACTGTCATCAAAGAATATCTGCGAAAATGAAAAGGGAAATGCTCTTAGTTATGCAGTTCGCGATGCACCCATCTTTAAAATATTTATAATGAATCCTGGTTACTAACTGCCTTGTTTGGATCAACGCCTGCTATGCGAATAGCAGCTTCCATGGCTTCAACGGAAGGCTTGCAAAGAACTCGAGATGACTTTAAACCTGAATCTTGAGGAGGGTTAAGAGTTTCAAAGCAAATAACACCTTGGAAGCAATCTTCCAACCCCGTCTTGCTGAGGACTTTATCTACATGAGCTTCATCTGCATTTGTGAATATCTGAAAACCAATAATTTCTCTCATATTAGAACTAGAATGCGGAGCAGAACAATATAGCGAAATAATCATTTTTTCTTTAATATACGACGTACTATTTTCCTCTGGGGCATGGAGAGTAGGAGTTTGCGAAGCACTGGATCAGGTTTTAGCAACTCATACGGCAATCTTCCATGAACATAAGCATGGTACTCATCGTTGTCGAATTCATATCCAAGCTCCTGTAAGAAGAAAATCAAGCATAAGTTTCTCATTGTTCTTCTTAAACTTGTTCTTAAATTTCATATAGAATGTCATGATACCTTTAGCCCAGCCATTGTTGTTCCATGTTCTTTGTACAACTCCAAACACATTCTGGGGATTTCACTTTCTTCAATGCCCAAGTAATGAAGCATGTATTCTACAAATTAAAGTTCAATAGATATCTCAGAACAACTACTTTATATTATTGATTTATCAAAATTGAAATTTAAAATGTGGTATATATACCCATACCTTCTATGTTTTTGCGGCAAGCAAAGTTGATTCCCAAGCTTAAGGGATACAAAGTGTCATCCATATCTAATAAGAGAAATGAAAATTAGAACTCAAACTGATCATGTACGTAACGGCTCTCTTTTACCGATAAGTTAACTGATAAAATAGCTGAACTGAGACATGATAAGTGAGTTGATACTCGAAATAATACAGTAAAATTACTTACCAAAGAGCAAACATTCATATTTAGCATCACTTGGCCTTCTGATAGCTTCCATTGTTATGAGAAACTAATATCACTTCTGCAAAAAATCAACTCGATCACTTCTATATATATTACTTAGAACTTGAAGCTACTTAGAGAAAGAAAAAAAGAAAGAAAATTGTTGAATCAAAGAAGAGAAATATGCTTTTAGTTGCTCTATGATTGATGATGATCAGAAAGGAACATATACCATGTATATATATATAAACACAACATTTGTGATGAATGGGGTTTGTTCAAAATGTGAGTGTTAACCAGAAAACGTGTGTGAAGGTGTGTGAACATATATTTTATTGTTAACTAACACTTTTTAAGAAAAAGACCACTATATTTATATGTGCCTAATTCACAATATAATTTGCATAAAGAATGACTGAATCATCATGAGCAACATAAAGTCTCTTCCACAGAAGTTGACCTGACGCGTTTAGATAAGACCTTGTGTCACATAATTAAAATTCTCCAGAAGGTTTAGGTGCACTTATGGTCTATCTACCTCATAACCTAAGCCATCACTAAATAAATACGCAGGACACATCTTTTGAACACTTATTTTTGTAAAACTAACTTGTAAACTATCAAACCCAGAGTTATAGGTACTTGATCTTGATGGTAATACAGATTTAGCATGCATGCTGGCTCAATAAACCTATCTAACTTATAATAAGTTAGATAAATAAACTAGCTGATATTGTTGGGAATTTTAGTGAAACGAATGAGATTTGAATTCGTTCGAAGTATTGGTCATATGGGCGCCCAACACGTTGGAAACAAAGTTCCATGATCGTGTATTTTCGTTTGTTAAAATGAATGTCACTTAAGCGTTAAGTCACTAAAATCTCGTGTGGTCAAAGGTGATTAATGCACATAGTGTGTTGATCGATACATAAATGAATTAAGTCATTCGAATACAGTTGGAGTGACAGTTGGGACTCAAACCCAAGACCTGCCACTTCACAGACGCCAGTTCTTACCACTGGACCAGCGCGTCCTTTGGTAATTGTTTTGATGAAATGTTTTGTTATCCTGTAAGTCTGGCAGCGAAATTTACACACCTTTTGGCAATTGGTTGAATGGTTGCAAACCATTCATTGCATCTTTTTGAAGTGTTTTCATACCATTTCATGGAAGCCTTTGAGAAGTATAAATATGGGAATAGGGTTGATTTCCAAAAACACATCCAAAAGCATTTGATACTTCTCTTCTCACTTGCTTTCTCTTTTGCTCTCAATCATACTCAAAGTAAGTTCGTCAGATTCGACTATTGGGGTGCTCCTTAGTCGTCTAAGAGTAGTTTTATCCTAGGAGACTATTGCCATAATTCCGTAAGTACCACGAGCGGGGCAATCTTGTCTTAAGGAGAGATAGTCAAACTATCGACTCTACTCGCCACCTTGTGTACTACTTGTTGTTGATTACCTTCTTGGATGCTACTGGAAGATCGAAGATTGGTGTAATCCATACGTGACTTGTTTCGTTCTTGAAGTGTGCAAAGGAACGACTTCGTGGCCGCATCAATATTCAAGTACATCATATTTTGTAAGATATTTCAATTGTTTGTATATTGTTATATATATATATACTTTGTCTGTATTATATTTCTACTTGTTCTTGTATCAAACTCTTGCTAAGAAAAACTTCACGCTTACAATAGATATAACTCGCGTTAATTATAACCTATCTTCGTTCACATTAGTCGGACTGAAATAAGTTCAACGGTTGGAATTGCTAGTTAGGTAGCGTCTATGTAGAAATTTCATCTTCAAAGAAATAGACACAAATTTTGTGCTATTACTTGATAAAATTGTATCATCAAAACAGAAAAAAAAAATTAGGAAATGCAACTAATTAAACTAAATGAGCTTAAATAAAAGTAAATAAAGAGGAAGAGAAGTAGTGTTACGTACCTAATATAAAAGCTAGTGATATAGGATACGCACTTGATGATCAGATTAATGAATTGAAGCCAAGCCAGTAAGCGCTTATTTATAGCTGCAGTTCGCAAATGGAAACCACATTTGATTCTCTGATTTGATGCATGAAATATAATATAATGGAATCATATCACATATTACACCATTGATATGATCTTTAAAGAATAATAATGACTAAAAATGAAGGTACGTAACATATATAGATGTGAAATATTATTGTTCTATTATACTATGCATATGCTGACACGATGAGCATTTTCGTTATTCTCGTCCATTAAATTAAGACTAGTTTTTTCACAGGTGTATGTGGATTTATGGCTAGTCACATCATATACTTCTAGGAGTTGTCTATAGATAACTTAGATAATTCGCATATGCTCTTTAACAGAGTAATGCTTCCAGAAACTTCATGTGTGTGCCATATGAGACATGATCCATTTGAGACACTCTAACTTAGATATACTAAGTTTCAGATTTTTATGGTTACTGAATTCTTAACAAAGTTAATTCATCATTCATAAATTGGCAGTTAGTTTGTTAGGTAGCTGGTATCCAGGTCCGGTTCTGGCCATCAGCCTATTCAACCGTATAGGGCCAGGATTTTAGTGTAAAATTTTATACTTCTGTATTCTATGTATATATTTACATATTTACATATTTACGATGCATAATAAAGATGAATAATTTTGTGTCCGATTGATCATCTTTGGTGTTAATTCTCTTTTTAGTTCTTTCCCATTTTCATTGTTTCTTTAAATTTCTTTACCCTTGGAAACCTATGTCATTTTTGTTTTTATAATCTCTGTTTTTCAATTTAATTTTATTTCTTTACCGTTTGATAACATTTTTTTTAAGCAGCAAAAAAGTTTCATTAAACAAGAGCATAAGCTATGCTCGGAAAATTACACAAAATGATCCAAACCAGGTCAATATACATAGAACCAATTGCATCAAAACCTTCATTCAACCAATATTACGATATCAACAACTCTAAGATGATGTGACCAACTACATCAAACACGCCAACACCATAGTATGAAATGTACTGATCGAATACACACCGTCAAATCCATTGAGAATAGCCCATCCCATAACCGTTATTGTAGGAATATAGGGTCGTTTTGCTCTAAGCATACGCAGCGGAATTTCGAAAATTTTACGACCTATCTTGATAACAGTTATTTAACATGTGATACGTAGAGGAGAAAAATCTTACAGATTTAGCAATTCCTTCTCCTCGTCAGTTTGTTCAGCAAAATTCAATTGTTGCTCCTCGATCTCCTCCTCTACGAACTCACGATCGTAGGCTTCGTATTCCTCTTTAGTGAGCTCCAAGTCTTCAAGCTCTGCTCCAAGCAAATCTCAATCCTCCGTATTATCCAGCTTGAATTCCTTAACCTCGGTATCCACAGAGTTTCGTCTACCGTAGAGTGCTAGGAAACTCTTTCAAACAGATTGGAATATGTATATGTATATGAATGTGAAGTGTACTGTATTTTGTCACTTTCAGAAAGAGACAAAATAGATGATGTGTAGTGTTTTGTTCTTTTGCTTGTAGGGAGAAAAGAGAAGAGTATTTTGCATGTAAAGTTACGTATGTATTTTTTTTTAATCTCATCCCTTCTCTTTGCATTTAAAGCATTAACAAGACAAAACTACCTCATCAATTAGTGGGACCCGGATAGAGAGAGAGTAAGAGAAGAGTGGACAAAAGGTGGGGACCAAGTCCCCACCCCTTTCAAAGCTGTCGGGCGCGTGCACTGCACGCGCCCGAGAGTCAACAGCTGGGCCTCTTTGGCCCAGCTTTCATCTTCTCCCTTTTATCCAATTTCGGCCCAACTTGTATTTGATGTCCAAATCAAATTTGGTCCAATTACTACACTTGCTTTTAATTGTCCAAATCTAATTTGACCCAATTAAATTATTCACATTTTATAATAAATAATATTAATCTAATTAATATTTATTTATTCAATAATAAATAGTATTAATCGAATTAATATCTATTTATTCATAATCCCGATTTGGTAGAGTACTAATCATGTAGTGTGACCCGTAGGGCCTTATATATTAATCACTAATCTAATTAGGTTCACGGTGAAACTCCTAGACGGTTTACCGGACAACATTAATATACAAGGACGTTTGTAAGGATATACAAATCACCTTTAGTGAATGGCTAATATAGTCCCTTCATTCTCGAATACTCAAATAAGTCTAGAACTTGATATCGTGTCCGTTTCAATATCTTATTCATTTCTTTCTCATTCTTGTTAGTTGATCTTCGATCATATCCAAACACCATTTTGAATATATCGTAACGCATTGGCCAATGACTAACGATCAACCTAACTATGAGATGTAAAGTATTCTCTCCAATGTCTATTGCGAGGAATGAATGCTATCTTGGTTCAACTACTACTCCCATGCGCTTCATAATATATCTAACGCATGCCGTATCTACCCCAAGTGGAGTGCAAGCATTGGTCATGGTCAAGATATATTATTCCACACATGTAGTCAGTATTGACCTCAAGTCAAAGGACTGTCAATTACCTTACACACCGATACTTCCGTAGACACATTAATAGAATTAATCAAACGGTTTATCGGTGGGTCAGTCAACACCCTCTAAGGTGTACCATGCATCCATCATGAATGACCAAGTCATTCGTAGTTGTGAGAGTCACTACATTCCTCTAAGAATATGATGCAGATCGCATGCCAATCTTTAACGTGTGTCATTGATATCCCAAATCTCAATGACCTCGATTGGGACTATTTTAGGACTTATGTTCTGTCATCCAAGTTCTCACACACTTGGTAATAACATATAGTCCATGGGAACATCTTATAGAGTTATCTTAAAACAACCAAATAAATAATCCAAAGATGTAGAGCCAATTAATATGCAATATAAATAATAATAAACTGATTATGATCTAAGTACATATCATCTTGCAAATGGTTGTCTCTAGGACATACATACTTTCAGTTATGACCGTGACGCTACTTAGCCCCTCCCCCCTCCGGTCTAGTGTGTCCATCTTACTAGTAAGAGGTCAAGATCCAGGGAATTTGCAAGTTGTACCACCAACTCCTAGCTAAATCCATAAGAGTGTCATATTTTTCGAAACAAGTTTAGGGGACTTAGCATGATTAGAAAGATGATTTTATCCTAAGGTGGACCAGTAGCATATAGTACATGTAGGCTGCCCGTCAACGTACTTCACAGCCACCGGCAGCAGAGTTGGCGAAGATGAGAAAAGATGGGATAAAGGTTTTGATTGGGACTAATAACTGATGGGCCAATCGACTTGTGCTAGAAATTGAGCTGGGCTTTCAAGATGGGAAAAGGAGATGAGTGTTTTAAAGGCCCTAGTACCAGCCTGTAATTTGGGACAATTACAGGCAATTGGACGAAAATGAACACGAGACTCTATGGACGGGGCTGGGGCACCTGATTATTTTCGAAGAAATCTTCACGGTAATTTTTGGGTGGAGCGATTTAATAATTTGGATAATTATTACTTGTTGGTTAAGTTGAAAATACTATCCGGAAAAACTTATAAATTATAAATTAGTATTTTAAAACTTTTATATCAAATTAGGCTATGTTCTCTTCGTATGAAAACTCATTATTTTCAGTTCAGTTCAGTTCAGTTCCATTCAGTTCAGTTCAGTTTTGTTCAGTTCTGTTCAGTCTTGCTTAGTTGTATTTTATACTACAAATAAATTCAGTTCAGTTCTGTTCAGTTCAGTTCAGCTTCATTCAGTTCTATTCAGTTCAGTACAGTTCAATTCAATTCTGTTCAGATGAAAATAACAGTTTCTAACCATTACTATATAAGTTGTTAGAGTACATTTTAGTAAAATTATATTCAAATACATCACTAAAATCTATCCAAAATGTTATATTTAACACATCCCGAAAGGCTGAAAACCCTGAGTGTTTAAATAACAACTACAAGCATCACATATTCACCATATCATTTTATATCATATATACAACTTGTTACTCATCTCATTACAGCATGCCTACCCTCCATGTTGGAAAGGTCGAAACAATTTGCTCATTCGAAGAACTTCCCGGAGGGCTTGTACTGGATCTAAATTCCACGGTGAGAGGACTTAAACTGGTAATCAATCGATCAAATTGGGGGATAATATATGAGATCAAATGGATGGTTTTTCTTTTTCCCCTTGCACAGTAGCCGAGTTTTACTACGTAGGACAAACAAACAGGGCCAAATTGGCTCCTCGCTTGACCCGTGACTCCAATTATGCATTTCTTGAGCCCAGAAACCAGTTCCATTCCATACCACTAAAGTAGCAGCACAAACCAACATGAAAGAAAGACGTTTCCTAATACCTTCAGACCTTCTCTATAAACATTTTTTCTATGTTAACTTATGATGTTGTATCTACTAAAGCTTTAATGTGTTACACTCTCGGTTTTTTTCATTTGAGAATTGATTAAATTAAGTTCAGTTCAGTTCAGATTTGCTTAATAGTATTTTGTACTACAAATAAGTTTAGTTCAGATTCATTCAGTTCAGTTCAGACTTTTTCAGACGAAGAAAACAGAGCCTTATTCATTAATTTATTATTTACATTCTTACACTTATTTTCTTAATTTTGTTTTTTCCTTTTTTTTTTCATTTAACTTTGATTACTCCTAAAAAAGAAAAAAAGTTATATTCTAAAAATTAACTGTATGTTTGGTGTGATTTGTAATTTATTGAGAGTCAAGGAAACAAAAAGTAATACTCCCTCCGTCCCTTTTAAAGCTTCTCATTTGATATTGTGAGAACAATTTGTAAAAATAATTAAAAATAACAAAGTGTTTAGAAAAAATTTATAGATGGTGATTTTATGTATTTTCTCCGGACACTTTATAATTTTTACACTTTATTTTTGTTGACTTTTTTATGTCCAGTTTGACCTCAAATTAATAATAACTCGTTGAAAAAAAAAACAATTTAAAAAATTATATTATGAAAGTATACTTCTTATATTTGTATAATATAATTTTTAAAATTAATTTTTTCGTAATCAATTATGATTAATATGAGATCAAACGGGACATAAAAAAGTCAACAAAAACAATGTAAAACTATAAAATTTGGGAGAAAGTACATAATAACTTAAAGTTTGAGTTTATGACCACCACAAACTTGTTTTGATCTGTTTTATATTTTTAATTGTTTTTTAAAATTTATTCTCAAAATTGTAAACATGAATTTTTTAGAGAGAGAGAATTGAAGTAAAAAATTTACTTCGAACGAAGAAAGTATATCACAATTATATCAATAAAAATTTTAGTTTTCATCCAAACTTTTTTAATGTTTTTCAAAATGCATTTGAACCTTTGTTTTATTTCAAGTTGCACTAAAATCTTTTACAAATTGTTTCGACTTACATAAACTTTAACACTGTTAAATTTTCTGTTAGGGGTAAAACTGTAACTTAACATATTATTCTTCTCTTTCTTTTTTTTTTTAAAACGGCACCCAGACCAAGATCGATCGACAAAGCAACACAGTCCAGTACGATCAGCAAAAAAACACAGCCGGCACAAGGAGCAGCGACGATCGTTCAGAATTTCGATCGCGATCCACACAGTTGCCATTCTTCTTGATCGATCGTGTCATTTTTCCCTAATTCTCTGCCAAATCACATATAATCCCTAATCCCTAATCTAGGTTGGATGAAACGAAGGAGAAGAGAGATGAAGAGGGTAAAAAGGAGAAGAGAGAGAAGAGGATAGTGTATTTCAATGATGAGAGTGATGACGACGACGATTGAGGTATGGAATTACCATCAATTTGCACAACGAATTTGAGTGATGTTCGTGTTTGTGATGCTTTATCACATTCTTGCTTCTTCATTTTTGTCATTTTAAGAGAGGTGTTTCGAATCACAGATCATTAGAAAAAGACAATTTATATTTTGGGTGAGAAAAATGATTAAGACTTAGAGACTTAAGATGGTGATTGTTGTTCGTATTCTGCTGCTTCTTATGTGTTTGGGTGAAACAAGATGACAACAAACAACAATCTATGGGCTGCTAAAGTAGCTGTGAGAATGTCTAAATGAGATCAACTATCCATGTCTTTCTCTTGCTGCTGCGGTGCCAGTTTATACTCGTCTTCAATTCTGAGAATACATCCCAGTTGACAACTTCATCATCACTTCCGATGTTGGAGAATAGTATGGGCTCTCGATTAGTGACTTAATGAAGTTAAGATAGCATGTAACATAAAGTTTGGCACCCGTACCGTAAAGAGACATCTCGTATGCAATGAGATTGGAGTAATGGAAAGAAATTTCTTGTCAATATAGGCTGAAGTGAATGCCCTTTAGCGTGAGATTTGTAGTAATTTTGTTCCAAAGGTTTGTGTGTGACTTGAAAAAAAAAGTTGACTAACGGAAAATTTAACACCGTTAAACGTTTGTACAAGTTAAAAATTTTCATGAAACGTTTCAGTGCAATTTGAAATAAAACAAAGGTTTGAGTGCATTTTGATAAACATGAAAAAGGGCGTGACTGGTTTACGGTGATGTGGCACCAACATCAGATTAACCCCATTGTTGACGGGGACACGAGAGGGAGGGGATCTATCGGCATGATATGGAGCAGCAGCATTAATTAAAATCAAACAATGAATTGAATGCACTAGTCATCGGTCAGAGATGGTGGCATCATGGCACCAAGACCAAAACAGCAACTAGATACCTCAGCTTTTTCTGTGTCAGACAAATCCTAATCAGCTCCTTACTCTTCTTCATTACTACTACTAGTAGTACTAAAGAAAGTCATATATTCCTCGTACTCATTTTTAATCCTTATACTAATCCCTAGTTAACCTATATACTTAACGTACACAGCACAAGATGCTTCCGTGTACACATCAGATCACACATCTGGCACACAGAATCACATGGAAAACATCAATCAATCTGTCAGTTAATTACCACTACCAGTAAAGGCAGTAACTTTTATGCTTGGCCAAATATAGTTAAACCGTTAAGACTTGAGTGCATTTGCCAAGACTCTGCTAATATCAACAAGGTATCAACTCCCACCAATTAAGGCAATCTCAAGGCTGCACACAGAAACTGAACCTATTATGACATTCCTGCTTTGATTCAATTACAGAGCATAATAACTTCGCCATTAGAGCAAAGACAGCCTTGCAAGAGAAGAATCCCAGCAGTAAAGCAAGAAATTGAGCAAGTGTAAAGCCTACATAAGCTTTACTTGCATGACAACATAAAGGTTCAATTTTGATGCTAGCCAGTACCCACTAATCATTTACCAGTCCGAATATGCAAACTGATGTGTAAAGAATCAGCAGAAAGATGATTCATCCACTATAGCAAACTATACTGTCTGGATGCGCATATATATCCAGAAGAGCCGATAAAGTTCATCATAAGAAAGTTAGAATTCAATAGGGGAGATATAGGCAATGGAATTATCTCCGGAATGATTCAGAAATACTCCATAATCTCAGGAATAAATGCTTTCTGACAGGGATAGAAGAACAAAACAGTAAGTTGCAGGTACGAAGAGAGAAGAAATACAGACTGGTGATGTGATATTAAGAATCTATAACAGTAGATTCTTAATGAGCACGGGGTCCTGAGCATTATAGGCATACATAAACAGTCGATGAAACAGGAAAGAACGTGCCAAGATATTCTAGGACGAAGGCAAACAGAAAAAACTATCATTAACAGAAAGGCTCTGTACAGAGAATTAGACATCGACCTAGGAGAATCATAAATTATCCAACTTCAGTTAACAACTAGCAACAGCTTTATGCAGTTAATCTGGACATGAAGCTTGGGTCTCACTTGTTTCAGCCATTGGAAACTATTGCCAACACATAAGAATTATATAAACAGCATCAACTCACAAAGAATGTAAACATGATTATCGACTTTAGTCTAGTTCAGGGAAACCAAGCATGAATACAATGACAAAACCATGTATAACACTGAAGGACATAGGTGCTCCGGAAATTCTTCTACAATTTTCTTTATAACTCATAATTCATAACTTACATATAAGACCGACCATATAACCCTGGATGATAAAATTTTACAGTATGATAAACAGATAAAGTTCATTCGGAAAAAGACACAAGAAATAAAAGAGAAAAAAAAATTTAAAAAACAGAAACAAGCCATAGTTCCTTATTACCTATATAACAATTACACATCACAAACCAATAATAAGAATAACAGAACGAACATTTTCACAAACTTTTAAACAAGAACCAAATCCCCCGCTGCAAAATTGTTTATTCACGCCCAAACTCACCCGTTACGGCTGCGAAGTCCTAACTTTCTCTGTAGTGACCTGAGCAGACGCCTCCTGCAACACATTTGCTGGTGCCGATGTCATGGTCTGGTACTGGGCAGCCATCTGTGGTGTCAATGCCTGGGTATAATACACTTGGCCCTGTGTAGGATCCGCAAATTCATAAGCATAAGGCGGATTTGCTCCCCCAGAAGGTTGAGCCATGGACTGCGAAGGATGGTGAAACTGAGGAAGCCCCACGAATTGCGCCTGGTGCTGCTGACTAGCCGCAATCTGAACCAACTGAGGAGTCATCGTCCTATACGCCGCAGCTGCCATCTCCGGTTTATAAGCTGCAGAAGGGGTTGTTATGGTGGCGCCAGACGACGGAGTCTGCGGCTGGCTAGTATGAGCACTCGGCGCCAGCTCGCTGTAATTAGGTAAACTATAACCTGGAGCTTGCCTAGCGGGTATATAGTAAACCGGGTATTGCTGCTGCTGGTCTAGCATCGGCTGTTGTGCATTCTGTGGCTGCCTCTGAGGGTAAATTTGGTAATAGGACCCCATCGGAACTGCTCCCGCCGGGATATACTGAGCACCAGGATGAACAAACTGCTGGGGCTGATGATGCAACTGAGTATGATGATTCTGCTCGAAATGGCTCGGTAGCATATAACCCGATTCATGAACCTGTGGCTGCTGCTGCATTTGAACTTTGTTTCTAATGTTTTGTTCACCATTCTTGTGCTCTACTTGCTGGTTAGCTGTCACAGGTATGTTTCCTGGTTGCATTTGCATGTATTGTTGCTGTTGCTCTTGGTAAACAACATTCCTAGCCAATGGATTCCTTGCACTCCCCTCACTATTAACCAAATTAATTCAATTCAATTCAATTCAATTCAATTCAATCAATACTAATACTAACTAAGAACTACAGCAGCACAATAAAGAGTAAAGATCAAGTGTTGTGTAATAATGTATACCTTGAGACTGAGTCTGGAGACTGCAAATCAAATCCACTGTTTTGCTGTTTCTGCTGAAACTGAGCTACCTGTTGTTGATGCTGCTGTTGGAGATGTACCTGCTGCTGTTGAAATTGTACCAACCTATATCCACCAGCACCATGATCAGATCTCTCATCATCAGAAGCCGCCACAAAGCCACCACCAGCAGCAGCAGCCACCACCTCATCCTTAGGTGGCAAACTCATCTGCTCCTCAATCACCTTACTCTCATCCACCCTGACCTTAATTGGGGGCAAATTGGCCACAACGGACGGAGAACTCGAGGTAGATCCAAACGACGACGTAGTCGTCTCCGGCATAGGCGAATCCGGCACCGATTGCAAATCCTGATTCACATTACTATTATTATTACTATTAATATTATTAATATTATTATTATTATTCTTAATTAATCCGTCTTTCCTCAACGATTTGGCGGTAAAATCGTCATCTAAACCTAACAAGCAATTAACCGAAGACGATTCCGAGAACCCCCGATCACTACCACCAACAGAAGAAGACAAATTCCTCTTCCCATTCAACGCATCGAGAAACCACTCCTCCGATTTAATCGACGAGGTCTCCACCAGCAGCTGCTCCACGCCGCCGCCTTCCACTTTCGGGAACAGGAACAGCCTCAACCTCCCCGGCGGCCGCCTCTTCACGCTGTCCGTTAACCGATCGTACTCGTCGATCATGTTCTCCAGATCCTCGTCGGTCGCAATTGAGATTAGAGAGTCCAGGTCCTCGTGGGGGAGCTGGTACTTCAACACGAACGGCTGGCTTTGTGATAGGGTTTTGGAGAGCCGGTTTTGGAGGTCCGAGAGGGAGCTGTGGCGGTCGATTACGATTATGCGCGTGTCGCCGCCGATGTAGCAGAGGGATTTGTCGTGGGGTCGGGGGATTATGTGGCCGCCGTAGCTGCACATGAGGCGGAGTTTTGGTGGTGGTTGCGGTGGTTGATTGGGGGCGGCGGCGGCGGTGGTGGTTTCCCAGGAGTCGGTGTGGCGAGAGCGAGGGGAGGAGTCGACGGAGGAGGGGGGATTGGGGGCGGAGAGCGGTGGTGGGACCGGCTGCTCCATTGGGGCTAGAGAGAGAAAGTGATGAGAGAGAAAGTGAGAGAGAGAGAAATGGTTTAGTGTGATGAGGAGTCTGGGCTTTGGTCGGATTAATATTTTTCAATTCTACATTCCCAGCTGTTTTCCATTTTATTTTATTACTACTACTATTTATTATTAATATAGTTATTATAATCATTATTTCATTTTTTAAATCTTAAAGAAATGGTAAAAAGGGGTAATTGTTGTACTTTATACTTATTTTAATGAGTTTGCCTTGTTTTTACAGTTAATGGTCCAAACCATCATTCAGCGTCGTCTGTACTCTGTACAAGTAGTATTTCTTTATTTGTGTTGTATGAGGAAAAAAACAACCTGGTAGCTTTTTTATTTTACTAATCTTTATCTATATTTTAGTTTTTAATTCACGCAATATGCAATTTATGATATTTATAAATGGATTATATCTTTCTTTGCTATTGTGAAATCTCTTCCATTCTTGACTTGATGACTATAAAATAGTAGTAGCATTTGTGACTAAAAATGGATTAAATATGAATTTCTATAATGCGGTTATTTGTAAAGAAAGGAAAACAAATTTAAAAATTGTGAAATAGGCAATAGTTTAAAATAAATTTTTATTTCGTTGACCTCAACCAAATCATTATTAATCTTCTTTTTTAACACATTTACCAAAATTATATACTATGTTGAATTGAAATTATAATTAGTTATACTCAGTTTTATCCGTGTCTAAAGAATCTATTCTTATTGTGATTGAGATTTATGTTGGAAAAAGTCAACAGGTAAGAGTTGGGAAATTGTTGGATTGGTGTTTTGTCAAAAGAAAAAGATAGAGAGAACTGAGAACTCAGAGTTTTGGCCGTGTAATGTCAAGGATGAGCAGCTAGAAAAGCAAATCCTTACCGGTCACTAGGAGGGAAACAGTGATTCAAGTTGTTACAAGTGCAACCCATGTATATAACATGCAGTCGGAATGATTACCAGAAGGAGTTTGTGACATATTGGATAAGTTAAACCGAGATTTTCTTTGATTGTCTGACCCCACAACCAGAAACTCCATTTGGTGGGATGGCAAAAAGTTATTAAGCCAAAGGAGAATGGTGGACTTGGCATACGTACTGCAAGGGCAAGTAATGGAGCCCTACATTCTAAACTTGCCTGGAAAGTTTTAAGAAAGGAGAATACAATATGGCAACAATTGGTGCAGATGAATTATTTGAAGGGTAAATCCCTTTTGCACTATAGCTCAAAACATACCGGGTGATAGTCCCGCTTGGAAAGGAGTGGTAAAATGCTCACAACTCATTAAGCCATTTCTACGCTGGACTATTGGCAATGGACAAACCATATTGTTTTGGTTTGATAATTGGCTTGGCTCAGGTGAGTTAGCTGGAAAGGATGGGGTAGTAATTCACCCTTTTAAGGTGGATTTGAGGCTCTGTGATGTAGTGGATGCATCGGGAAATTGGCAAACTCACATACTCCAATCATAAATCCCACAACATGTGGTTCAACTTATCAACAATTACCAACTCTCTCTGACAACATTAGAAGATAAAATTCTCTTGAATGAAACAAATGGTCAATTCACTTGCCAATCTACGTACAAAGCTATAATAGTTTGAAACACTTTATCTGGTTAGTTGTCCAGGCGAGATTAGCTACTAACCATTTGAGAAAGGAACGCAAAATATCCATCTCTGCGTACTTCTCACAATGCAACTGTGAAGACGAGTCTGTCACTCATGTTCACGAAATTGCTCTGCTGCAAGAGAAATATGGACAGAGTTGGTACATGTGACATAACTGGGTTCTTCTGACTCAACACCGGATGAGGATTGGATCAGACTAAACACGACAAACAAAGATCATAGGGAGTTTCCGTAAACTACCCCAGTGTTGCGTCTAATTACGTTTCTTTCCCTTCTAGTTGAATAATTCAAATTCCGCAAAATGTTTGACCAACTTACAAACCTTTTTTTTCTCTCCCTAAACATGCCCTTATCAATACGGATTTATTAAAAACATTTAAAAAGCGTTTAGCTTTTCTAAGGATGTTACCTTTGGAGTTTTCACCATCGAAATCAATTAATCTAACTCTTCATTATCAGAATTATTAGAGGTTTTATAGAGAAAAGACAAGTTCTTAAATTTGACATTCAGTAATCTCAAAACTCTCTTGTGCTCTTTACATCGACATTGAAGAACATCCCAAGTTCCTTTTGCTAAAAAACATTAATATCCAGCACAAGTCTGAATTCATGTAGGTTAATCCAAGAGAATATGATGTTAAGAGATCTTTCATTGTTAATATCAACAATTTCTCTTTTAAGGTGAGATCCTTCTTGTTGACAAGAAGTTTATCACCTTGTGGATCTGGGACTTTTACAGGAGGAACAAATTGAAAGGGGCCTCCTTCCGATAACCTGTCAGATGAACTGCTCACATATAAATCAATTGAATTCAAATAGGTGTGCATGCGGGTAATCCAGAAAGGCATAGTTAGACCATCAAACAAAGGCATCCTGCCATAAGGATTAGCAAATTCAATTTAGTATCATGTCCAATTACTAAGAACGAGTACCCAACTCTTGATGCCAATTGAAAGTTTAGAATCTAACTTGAACACAAATACTAAACAAAATCGATGTGTTGAGACTGGTGTTGTGTAAATACGTAGCTCGACACTTAAATGTAGAGTTATTCTAACAGAAATAATATGCAACGGAATAATAAATAACTCAGGGAAATAAACTTTCTCGGACAATATTTCTATTGTCCGGAGCACTAATGGCTAAATGACTAATAAGAACGAATATTACAAAGTATGAGATACTATGAATCTCAATCCTATTATCCAAACACAAGCAAGGTGAAAACCTTTGACAAGTCTAAACCTCAAATCTAAAAACAAGTTCCAACGAGGCTAAACTATAAAGTTTGTGGAAAATTATAGAAAAATACAAAGAATAATCTTCTGTTTTAACTTGTGATTATTCCGTATAAATAAGATGTCGATTCCCTTGAATATTTATAGTTGAGCTTGAAACTCCAGTTGGAACGAATCTTCTTTCTTGATGAATAAGTCTTTGTGATATTCTCTGCAGATTTTAGACTTTTTCATCAATTAGGTCAGTAGTAAGATCTTTCCTTATCTTGTAATATCTTCTAGATCTCCAACATTGGTTGGATTCTCTTTTAAAAACTTACATATCATTCCTTGTGAGTGTTTGATTCTTCAGATCTTTTTCTGCACAATAAAATAAACCAAAATCGTGGAAATAATTATTTTGTTAAGGGAAGGCAAAATAAATTAATTAACCGGTGTTCACAGAACTGTGCAGTGGTGTTACACTACGTGTTGCGACAACAAGCAATTCACATAACTGTGTATTACGTGTTGCGACAACACTGGTCAACACCCGGTTCTTGACACTTAGAGAGTTGATCTGTGATCTCGTTCAAAATATTATAAGCCATCACATTGGTTGAACCTTGACCCTATTCGCAATGTTTGAAAGTATTCATGTTCCTTGTGGTGATCCTTAATCTCCGTAAGGACCGATCAATTAATCTAGTTCGGAATTCTCTAAGAACGAACATGTTTAATACTAATTGATTACTGAGTGGTAATATGAGATTGGGTGATCAGACACATCTGCATATTCGCTTACTCGTAATCATTAGTTTAATTGTCTTGAATGAAAAATGTCTAGTGCGTATGTTAAGTCAAAGTACGAACTAAGGAGCTTTGTTCTTAGATCGTTATGGTTTAAAGTTCAGAAGGTCAACTTTAGTACCTCAAGAAATTAGGATTTATAATCAATAACACTATAGATATATAAGGCGTTAAACATCACTCCCTAGTCCTAGTTAGGACCTCCTCGCTACCTAACAACATATGTCACAAATTAAAGTAACCCTAGAATGACCTCTCACGGACATCAGAAGGTTGAGGAGAAGGAACATTCTTAGGTACGGATGAAGACACACGATGAAGAGTTACGAAATTTTACCATGTAGAATATAATGGAATGAACATGAAGATATAGCTACATTGGCTTGGGCTAGGCCCATTAGTGTCAACGTTGGGCCTACTAGGGCTAGGTGGCCCGTTCTAAAGGCAACACTTGTCAAAAGAAGATTTGACCGACTTAATAAGGACCAATGCTAATAAAAGGACGTTAATCCCCAAATCAAGGTTTAAGCATTAACTGCTCTCTCTTACTACTAACCTAGGCAAGGAAGGCTTATAACCTCCTATGAGTAAAGTTTCTTAATCCCAATTTGACCATACATCAAACTGGTAATATTGCACTAACCTCCCCCACCTTGATAATTTCAGGTTCTTAAGGTTGAGGAAGATGACTGATAGCTACTTAATAAGAACTTTAGTAATTTTTGGTTTTATTTACGTTGGCTTTGTACGTATGTAATTATGGAAGGAACTTAATTGTATCCTTGAATCACGCTTTAGAGAGATTTAACATGGTTTAGTAACCTACTTATGGCTTCTTTTTTTTTCTTACTTAAAAAGTACCCGATCAATTATTTATGCACGTTTGATTATAGCCCCTACCACCATCTACGTTTCTATAATCTATCAGCTTAAAAGCAGTTCCTCTGCTTTCTAAGTCTGATGAATATACCTTCTTAAAAGATAGCCAGTATTTACAAACCATTGTATTGAGATATGCTTATCGTACAGGGATAGCCTAGGCAATTCCTCAAGAGATTCGACCGCAAGTATAAAAAAATACTACAACATCCGCTTACATTATTAATCAGGTATTAATTTGACCACATCAATCATTATTATACACTTATTTGTTTTGATAGTTAAACTCTTCATCGATTAAAATTTTAATGTGAAACTTGTAAGTTTTAGTTTGCTCTTTCTTCACCTAGATTAATACATGGGTTGCTTTCCTAGCTAATAACATGATTAAGCCCATACGTCTCTATCATAGTTGATACAATTATCTCTCAAATGTAATTAAAAATGGTTGCATGAAAGAATAGGTAACCTTTCTCGTTGCAAAAATCCACCACCTAGCATGCAATCTATGTAGTTCTCAAACCTACAAATTAAAGCCAAGAAATTCACTCCACTTAAAAACCTCTTGTAATACACTTTTACGAGGCAAAGTATAAATCAACTGACGAACTAAAGTTTTATAGAATTAGTTTATAGTTCCTAATAAGAAACCGCCATGTACTACTAGACCTACGGACTATTCACATTTTAAGTTAGTGGGGTTATCGATGACTCACCAACACGTGTAGAGTTTCTTCGGTAATTCGCCATAATATGCATTAGTTATACATTCAGGCGCCCTCTAGAGATATATGGCACAAAAAAGAGAGATTTGGTCGTATTTTTACATGAACGGAACAACAACAAATGAAACATCTAACGACATAGAAGTAAAAGAAGTAAAATAAGACAGAGATAAAGCGTCAACAACCGTCAATTATTCAACCAAAAAAGAAAGAAAAAATACAAACGCCCCTCTATACTAATGAACTAGATAGATTGTTGGGGTATTATAATTGTAAGCTATGTTTTAAAACTCGGACTCGGAGGTCGAGCCGGACACCCCTCTATAAGAGGTTCAACCGGTTTAACCGTGGATCAACCCAGAGTCAACCTTGATTTTATCATAATATATATATACATAATATTCCAAGAATATTAAAATACAATATATGGGATTTTGTAAAAAAAAAACTATAGATATGACATATTTTAAACATTTCAAATAATATTTTTAACCACTGATTCAAAAATTATAAGATACCTAGAACAAAGATATGAAAGATAGGGAAAGAAAATAATACTCCAAGAAATAAGAGATTAAAAATAAACATAAAAAGAAAATTTTAAAAAGCATAAGGGCATGTTTGGTTCTTGGATAATGCACGGTGGGCTTTAAACTGGTCAACGGAGAAATATTGTTTTGGCCTAAACATACTCCCTCCGTTCCGGTGAGAAGACTACGTTTGCTTTTTGTACGGTTTTTAATGAGAGGTTTTGTTTGATAGTGATTTATTAATATAGAATGGAATGTGGGTGAATATTTAAATGGTAGTGGTGCGAAAAAGGATTAAAGTAAAGTGTGAATGTGGGGACAATGATTAAAGTAATATAAATGGTATGTCGGGAACCTTCCAAAATAGAAACGTAAAGAATTAATTGGGACGACCCAAAAAGGAATGCGTAAAGAAATGAGCGGGACAGATGAGTAATTGTTTTCATTAGGGATGAGCACCGCTGGTAATGGTAAAAAATTTATTCTAACCGCTTACCGTACCGTCCGCGGGTGGTTAAGGATTTTTCTACCCGTTTACCGTCCAAAAATATATGGTAACCGTTACCGTTGGTATTAAAAAAAAATGGTAACCATACCGGTTGTATGATGGTAACCGTTTATAACTTGTCAACAAAATTAAAAAACAACGTAAATGTGGTGTTAAATATAAAATCTGAAATGGTACTTATTACATAAAATGATTTTTGTAATAATGTTTAATTTAAATAGTGTGATATTGAGTTAGTCACATCGTATCATTTAGGAAAATAGGTATATATTGAGATATGCAAGTTGAAATATTAAATTATAATATTACTTGAAAGTATTGAATATGACACAATGTTAAAATCATTATATATAGTATTGACACTTGTTTAAATAAACATTCACCAACAACCCATAACTTTCCATGTAATTAATCAATTTTACATTCATACTTTTTGTTTGGTAAAATGCACTCCAACTATTTGAGAATCAAGCAAAAAAATTAAATGGTATGTTGAGATGAGATAGCGAATTGTACTAAGAGTTTCAACGAGCATATTGTACACATATGAACAGGTATGACATGTCACGTATGTAGGTTTTGATTTACATACAAATGATAATACATGCCTTAATAAAACAAAATACACATGAATATGTTAATAAAATATTAAAATATATTAATAGTATTATTATTGTGTCATAAAGTTGATGATTATGGTTACCGTGGTAACCGCACGTGTGGTATGGTAATCATACCGTACTTGGGTGGTAACTGAAAAACCTAACCGTTTTACCGCTCATTTTTTAATGGTTACCATTACCGATGGTAAAATTACCGCTGGTAAGTGGTAAACCGATGGTAATGGTAAATATTTGCTCATCCCTAGTTTTCATTCATTGGAATCAGATGCAAAGTGTATATATAACTGCCTAGTGGTGGAAAATCGACTGAATTTAGTGACACTTAACGGGCTAAATTAAATTAATCAGGAAAAAGTGAATGGAATCGAACTGAGTGAAAAAATAGAGACTAAAGTGTAATATACTCCATGCATATCATATCATAAACATGGGATATTTATAAAAACTGAAAAAGTATTTGTGGGATATTTAAATTCAATTCATGATATCATATATGGCCGCGTTGCGCTGGACCAGATAAGTCACTTCGTCAGGTGGACTCAAATTTCACATCTAATTAATCATATAATAATGTTAATTTGTACTTATCTACAATTCTACATAATAAATTCAAAATAAGGTGGTCTAAAATTAAAAAAACATCTAATTAATCATATAAAAATGTTAATTTGTACTTATCTACAATTCTACATAATAAATTCAAAATAGGGTGGTCTAAAATTGAAAAAAAAAAAAAAAAGACTGCGAGAAGGTGGTGCAGGAGAATCGGATGAGTGAGACAGAGTTTTTGAGTAATGTGGAAAGTTGCCAGATTGGTTTGGCAAATTGGGGAAAAACGGAATTTGGATCGGTTAAAGAAAAAATTCGAAAGATACAGAAGGAGCTTGAGCAGCTACACGCCCAGCCACGTACCAGACAAAATCGAGACATAATACAGACACTCAAAACTCAGCTGGAGGAAGAACTCGGTCGACAAGATTTGATGTGGAGACAGCGAGCTAAAACTCAATGGATGGCGGAGGGGGATCGAAATACTAAGTTTTTCCACTCGCAGGCGTCGCATAGGAAGAAAATCAATGAGATTACGGTCTTGTTGAACGACGAAGGAGTGAAGCAAGAGAGTATGGAGGAAATGGGAAATATTGTGAATAGCTACTTCAGCAGTATTTTTACTTCACAACGGCCTACTGATGCTGAGATTACTGATGTGGTTTGAGTTATGCGTGCACGAGTTGATGATGCCATGAACCAAGACCTAGGCCAGCAGTTCACACCCATTGAGGTAAAAAAATCTTTATTTGACATGTTTCCTTTAAAATCACCTGGCCCTGATAGCTTGCCTGCTCTTTTTTACCAGCGTTTTTGAAATATTGTGGGTGACAATGTGACTTTCTGTGTGCTAGATTTTTTGAATAATAGGAATCTGGATCCAAAGTTGAATTTTACACATGTTATTCTCATTCCTAAATGTCACTCACCTGACCAGATTACCAAATTCCGTCCCATTAGCCTGAGTAATGTCATCTTTGGATTGCCTCTAAAGCCATTACAAATAGACTCAAGCCACATATGTCAAAAATTATAGCCGAAACTCAATCAGCCTTTGTCCCTAATAGATTAATTACTGATAATGTGCTTGTTGCTTATGAAGTGAATCAGTTTTTAAAGCAAAAAACCAAGGGTAAGGATGTTTTTATGGCTTTAAAGCTTGACATTAGTAAGGCCTACGATAGAGTAGAGTGGAGTTTCTTAAAAAGAGTGCTTGAGTGTCTTGGCTTTGATGATTCTTTCATAAGCCTTATTATGATGTGTGTTACTACGGTATCTTATTCATTTCTATTGAATGGAGGCCAGCTTGAACCTTTCCAGCAGGAGAGGGGGATTCGACAGGGAGATCCCCTTTCCCCTTACTTGATCCTTTTTGTTACTGAAGCTTTTAGTGTTCTGATACGTGATGTTGAGTTGAGGGAGGGGATACAAGGAGTTCGTGTAGCTCCGAGTGCGCCAAAGATCTCACATTTATTGTTTGTTGATGACACATTATTATTTTGCCATGCTAATTCTCGTGCTGCTTCTGAAATTGTGGATGTTTTAGATCGATATAGCTTGGCTTCTGGTCAAGTGATAAATTTGGAAAAGTCTACAGTTGTCTTTAATAGAAATGCTACAACCAATGTTACTCGGGATATAATGGATGTTTTGCCTGTTACAGTTGTGGACAAACATGAAAAGTATCTTGGGTTGCCAACTGTGATGGGTAAATCAAAGCGTGAGATTTTTAGTTGGTTGAGGGAACGAGTGTGGGATAAGGTGAGGGGTTTTGGGAATAGATTTCTTTCAAAAGCAGGAAAAGAGGTGTTGATTAAATTTGTTATTCAAGCTATCCGTTAAATTTTGCAGTTACCTTTGCCTTCAAAACGAACGGCTGGCTTTGTGATAGGGTTTTGGAGAGCCGGATTTGGAGGTCCGAGAGGGAGCTGTGGCGGTCGATTACGATTATGAGTGTGTCGCCGCCGATGTAGCAGAGGGATTTGTCGTGGGGGCGGGGGATTATGTGTCCGCCGTAGCTGCACATGAGGCGGAGCTTAGGTGCTGGTTGGGGTGGTTGATTGGGGGCGGTGGTGGTGGTTTCCCAGGAGTCGGTGTGGCGAGAGCGAGTGGAGGAGTCGATGGAGGAGGGGGTTTGGGGGCGGAGAGCGGTGGTGGGACTGGCTGCTCGATTGGGGCTAAAGAGAGAAAGTGATGAGAGAGAGAGAAATGGTTTAGTGTGATGAGGAATCTGGGCTTTGGTCGGAGTAATATTTTTCAATTCTACATTCCCAGCCGTTTTGATCGCCACTGTCCCGCTCTCTTTCCTGTTCGCGCGTGCTCGGCCCATTCGGTTCATCTCCGGGTGCTGCTTCTATTCTACCGCACTGCTCCGCCCCGAATCATACCGTCCCAGCTCGGTTTTCGTCCCATTCCGCTCCGATTTTGGCCGTTCTGCTCCGTCCAGGTCTCCGGTAAGTCGAGCTCTGTTCCTTTTCTGTTCGTCCTTCTTATTTCTTCTCTACTCTTCGACTTCTTCTCCTTTTCTTGGTTCAGGATTTGATGAAATCACGTTTTGACTGTAGGTCTTGATTGATTTGCAGTTCAATCATTTCCAGATCTGTTCGAAGGTAATATCTTTGTTTTCATTTCGTTTTCTTTTTTTGACCGTTTTGCCCCTGCTTCATTTCTGCTTCGAAATTGAACCTTAAACCGCAACTTGATGGAAACTGAACCGACCTTGACTGACTCTGGACTGTTCAAGTCTCGATTTAGGATTGTTTGACCATGTTGACTTGACCGTTTTACCCCTGAGATTTGTTGTGTGGACTTTTCTGCCCCTGGACATATGATTTGACTATTCTGCCCTTGTTGACTACTTCGACCTGGAGATTTACCTTTTTACCCTTGAGACTGATTTGACTCTTTTGCCCTTAAGCTGACTTAGTTCGTTTGTTTGACAACCGTTGACCGATTGTAATCTGGCTTAAGAGAGTATTAATTACTGAAAATTATTTGTTAATGTTCTGAATATATTAGGGTCTACCTTTTAACTTCTGCTTTTGAAATGTTTTTTAAAAGGATCTTTATGTAATTTTTGTTTTGAGGTTAAAATGGTAATTTCCTACTTTCTGGACTAGATTGTTAAATCTAGTTTCCCTTTGGGGACTGTTCTGTTGTTTTGAAAAGTGTTGTTCTGTTTTGCAAATACTGTCTAGGGTTATTCCTGTAATTTCGAAATTGGGATTGAAGCCTTTCTTAAAACTATTCAAGTTAAAATACTTTTTGTCTGGTTGTTAAGTTTCTAGTTGACTTGCTAGATTAGTTGGTTTGTGTTTGAGAGCTTAACCTAGGGATCCCGAGTTCGAACCCCACCTTCACCACTTCTCCACCGACCTTTTTCTATTACCGGTTTTACTTTCTTTCGACTTCTAGTTAGTGACTAGTCGTTTTCTGTTTAGGTGCTCCGTCCGTTAGGCCGTAATTCGTTGTACTTCTGCGGTTCTTGCTCGCAAGGTTTAAGGTGAGTGTTCACCCCAAAGTTTGTTTGTTATTAAAACCTGGAAGGCAATGTGCTATGCATGTGTATTGTATTGTATTCTGTATGCAACTGCTTTAAAAGTAAATATGCCCAATGCATGACCATTTTACTTCATTATGTACGGTGTTGTTCGGTGTTGTGCTGTTTGTAATGACTCTTCTGCAGCAATGTAACTCGGTTATCCGAGCACTTTATCTGTTATTGTTTCTGTCTGTTTCTGTTTGTTTCTGTGTGACCGGTCGATTAGGTTGTAACTAGGTAGAGTTGGGTAGTGTGGACTATCGGGTTTATTTGGTTATTGCATAGTCTATTCCCTTTTAGACGCGAGACAGAAGTCGCTGAGGTCTATTAGGGTCGTAGGTTCTGTTTCTGTTTCTGTCTAGAGTTGTACCCTCTGGAGGGAGCTATAAGGGCATTCTGGGAGTAGGAGTAACAAGGCGGGCTGCACCAACGGAATTCACCTTATCTGTTTCTGTTTGTCTCTGTTATGTTATCTGTTTCTGTTACTGCTTTACTTGCTACAAACGTTTGTTTTCGAAACCGTTTACTTTTCTGTCTATTAAACTTAGAACCTCACTGAGATCCTTTATCTCACACTCTTTCTGTTTTCAAAATTCCTTCCTTGTAGATTCTATTGGAGAAGATCAAGTCTAGGCGTCCAGCGACTGAGTGTTGGGTTTGGGAGCTCGTGGGATTTTATTTGCTAGAAATAAGAATAAAAACTCTTTCATCTTCACTGTCTGTTCGTTTTAAAATTGACACTGAGTTTAGTTACCGTTATCTCTGTTCTACTTTAAAATTTGTAAGCTCATTTGAGCGCTAAAACCCGTTCCTTATTATTTATTGAAGACCGTTGCTTTTGAATTTTAAAATTTACTTTATTTTCGAAAGAATTATTTTATTTTAAAAAATCGGTACCGTTACAGTTGGTATCAGAGCTTGAGTTCATACTCGAGCTTGCTAGGATAGGGTCTTCTGGCCTTTGGGGTTTGTGTGAGGGTCCGAGTCGCTGGATATAGATTGAGTTGTTTTGTTCAGTCTCTTTTAAAGTTTGGTCTTCCGCATTAACTCTGAACCGTTATGTTCGTCTGTTAACTGTCCTACTAATCTGTCTTCCATCTTCCGAAACTGTCTTGCTTTTCATTCTGTGTAACTTCTACTAGGTTCACAAGCTTACTACTATTACTTTGTTCATTTTCTTTAAGGCAATTATATTGATTTTATTAATTGCATGAGTATTTTTAAAAGTATGTTTAATTACTATAATGTCATTAGTTGCAAGCTCTAAGGTTTAAACAGTTATTTACGCTTTGTTTTACTTATCGAAGTTCATATATGTTCTTGCCTGGTTCTTGTAAGAAAATAAGGTCAGAGTTACCCCTAGGGTACGCAGCAGAATTTCAAAAAATTTCTTAACATGCAGGTTAATTGATTATGTATATGTCGTATATATTTAAACACGTCAATTAGAAGACTAACCTTACTTCCAAAGCAAGCACAGCTTCCAAGTCTTCGTAATAATCCGGTGTATCTTCTCCTTCGTCGAAGTCGAAGGTATCTGCAATACTTTGATTATCTGCAAGACAATAAAAGTTAGTTTCCAGCTCCTAGAACCTCAACCTTGGTATCCACGGATGAACAGCCTATCGGAAGAATGCTAGGATATTCTTTGCGTGACCAAGAACATGGGGCGGCGATTCCTCCGACAAAGGTGGCGCGCGCGTAGGCTTATAGAGGAGGGGAGAGTTTTTATTTTCTCTAAGAAAACTGGGTAGAATGACTGTGAAAGTCTGTTACAAAAACACTCTAATAGTCTACTATATATAGTAGTCAATAGAAGCCTAAAGCATAAGCAATTAGACTTCGTAAAGGAATAAGAATCTAATTCTTATCGCACTAGGAAACCAATATCAAGTCTAGATTCATTCCCAATCAAATTAAAACTCAATCAGGAAAATCTAACTTATCCCTTGGACTTCTAATAAAGGAAGGAGTCGAACTCCTTCCCCTATCCAGCTCCTGCGCGCGCGCGCGCCTGTCCTACGGGAGATAGGTGGGTCCCAATTTTGGGACCCACTTATAGTTCCAAGGCAATTCAAACTCCAAGTAGATTTTGCCCATGTGCATATGTTAATTCTAAATTAACATATCCTTTCAAATCAAACCTCTATTATATTTCCAAAATATAATCTTTAATTGTATTTACATAAAATACAATTAATTAGCCAATTCAATTAATAATTCCAAATCATTAATTGAGCCACCAAATATTATAATTAATTCCAAATCAATTATAATCCATCAATCACAGTTAACTCCAAATTAATTGCGATTCCATCTTCAAGGATATTCTGATAGGCTGAATCACCACATAGTGTGACCCATAGGGCCTCATCGTATTAAGAAAGTCCTAGACTAGGCAACATGGAATTCCTAGACGGTTCCATTTGCAATATTAATACATGAGGACGTTTGAGAGGTTTCTCAAAGCTAACCCTTTCGTTGCGAAGTTTGTTGCGCTCAACGCGGCGATGGTAACGTCCCTTCATCTGACTTGCTCGAATGTATCTAGGATCGATGAAGTGTCTATCCCAATAATACATCCACAGGCGTCTTCAGTGAGTTGCATGGTGAATCCAATATCTATTATGACCATCATAATAATATTGATACGCTGGCCAGCGGTTTTACCAATCACAACTATGAACGACTATGAACAGTGCTCTCCTGTGCTACACGTGAGAGATGAATCCTTCACAGAATCACTTATCATCCCCATTTGTATGTAGCCATAATCCTGGATCGTGTCTTAGGTCAACTACTTATTCAGAGCTGACATCGACGGGTCCACCAAGGATATGGGGCAACAAATGTGATGACAAAATCCTGTAAGTTCAAAGGACGACTGGCATCACTTCGACAACTTACCGGTTCCCATAGACACTTCGGTGTAGAGTATACATCGATGGGAGTGTCCGGTGGGTACTTCCATTGTTCGATAATCCTTCTTCGAACAACTATGTGCAGTTATGGGAACGTTTCTCGATTGTCCAACAATCCGTTCCGTGGCCGTGGGATCGGCTCACACTTGCTCCAACAAGTATAAACTCCACGCATACTAGTCTCATCTGGTTCATTCAGACCCCTACATCTGAGATGAACCTCGACTAGGGAGAGTTTGGGATAGATGATAACTCACATAGCTCCCACTATCTGTGTGATCGGTCATCTATCCGAGGGGACATGTTTAATATCAATACAGACAGAAATAGAGATATGACATGCTGCATGCCTGGTGTAATATAAATATGAAAGCGATACTCAATAGTAAAACGAAAAACATATATCATATTACGTTGACCTTTGTAATAGTACATATATGCCCTCTATAAGGGCTCCATGTCCTTAATAAGGACTGTCTCTAGGACATATACACTATCAATCACCCACTTGGACTAGAGCCAGTCACCTTTATGCCTAATACCCAGATTAGCATAATGTCTTAAGTGGACTTCCACTGATAAGACCTTGGTGAAAGGATCTGCCACGTTGTCCGTGGTAGAGACTCGTTCTATACTAACTTCTCCCCTATCAATAATCTCACGTATAACGTGATACTTTCTAAGTACATGTTCGTTCTTGTTTGTAGATCTAGGCTCCTTAGCTTGAGCGACGGCGCCCGTATTGTCCCAATAAATCGTTATTGGACTAGGAGCAGGAACAACCCTCAATTCCTTCAAGAACTCTGAAATCCAGACAGCTTCTTACGAAGCTTCTGATCCAGCAATGTACTCGGCTTCTGTGGATGAGTCAGCAATCGTGGCTTGCTTAGAACTCTTCCAACAGATAGCTCCTCCGTTCAATTTGAATACGTATCCTGTCTGTGACTCAAAGTCATCAGGATCTGATTCAAATCCAGCGTCGACATACCTAGACATCTTTAATTTTGGTACTCCACCAAACACCAAGAACATCTCTTTAGTCCGTCAAAGGTATTTAAGAATGTTCTTTACAGCAGTCCAGTGAGGTACTCCTGGATTCTGTTGGTGTCGACAAGTGACACTAAGCGCATATGCCACATCGGGCCTGGTGCAACTCATTGCATACATTATAGACCCTACTGCCGAAGCATAGGGCACACGACTCATTGCTTTTCTTTCTTCATCAGTTTTAGGACCATCCTTAACTGATAAGACAATCCCATGCCTAGCTGGGAGAAAGCCTCTCTTTGAGTCGTCCATCTTATAACGCTTCAGCATTTTGTCGATGTAGGTGGACTGTGTCAATCCTAACATCCTCTTGGATCTATCTCTACAGATCTTGATCCCTAGGATGTAGTTCACTTCACCCAAGTCCTTCATTGAGAAGGTACTTGATAACCAAACTTTAGTCTCTTCTAGCATAGAGACATTGTTTCCCATGATCAAAGTATCATCAACATAGATGATCGTGAAAACGACTTCCCTTTGTCGCTGTGCCTAGCGTCGACACATGGATCTTCCTTTGCTTCTGATGAAGTCAAACGATTTGACAGCTTCATCAAAGCGGATATTCCAGCTCCTAGACGCTTGCTTTAGCCCATAGATGGATCTTTGTAATTTGCATACATCAGTCGGCCTGGTTTTACTAATAAAACCTTCCGGCTGTACCATATAGACCTCTTCCTGAAGGTTGCCATTGAGGAAGGCAGTCTTTACATCCATCTGCCAGATCTCATAATCATAGTACGCAGCTATTGCAAGTAGAATTCGAATAGACTTCAATCTTGCTACCGGTGAAAAGGTTTCATCGTAATCGATGCCATACCTTTGCGTGTAGCCTTTCGCCACAAGTCTAGCCTTGTGCGTTTGTACCTTGCCATCGGCATCTGTCTTTCGTTTAAAGACCCATTTGCATCCAATAGGTCTAACCCCTTGGGGAAAGTCTACCAAGTTCCAAACTTGGTTCAGGTACATGGAGTCCATTTCCAATTCCATGGCCTCTTGCCATTTGTCTGAGTCAATATCAATTATTGCCTCTTTGTAGGTCTCGGGATCTTCCCGATCTGATAAGCCGACATAAAGTTCACTGATGTCTTCTATCATAAGGCTTTGCTTCTGAGGTCCTTTTAGGATCCTCTTCGACCTACAGAGCTCGACTGGTTCTGGTGCTTTTCTTTTCTGGCTTCGTGTAACACGAACATTATCAGTGGGTACTGATGCAGCTGGTCGCGCCACGCGACCCTGTTTCCTAGCGGGAGGCTGCTCTTGTGCAACTCGTTGCACAGTTTGATTGACAACGGGTTCTATTGGTGTGGTTTCAACTGTTGATCTAATCACAGGACTCCCACTGACTATGACATGCCTAGCAAGTGTCATATCATTACCCTTGTCTGCTTCGAAAGCTCCCACTGAACTTGAGTCCAAATCAGAAGATTTAGAGAACTCATGTCCGCGCGTGTCAAAGTCTTGAATTTCTTCAAGTTCTATCATGTCATCTAACCTCTCTTCTTCGAGGTATTCTGCTTCTAAAAACTTAACGTTTCTAGATACTATCACCTTGTGATCTTCAGCATGATAGAATTCATAGCCTCTCGTCTAACGAGGATAGCCTATGAAATATACTTTGACACCCTTGGCATCTAACTTATCAGTGAGCATCAGTTTGACTATCGCAGGACAGCCCCAAGGTCTAAGATAGCCCAGTGAGGGTTTCTTTCCTTTCCATAACTCATAAGGAGTTTTCTCCACTGATTTAGATGGTACACGGTTCAGAATGTAGATTGCAGTTTGTAGTGCATATTCCCATAGATGTTTTGGAAGAGTCGAGAATCCAATCATTGATCTCACCATGTCTAACAGGGTTCGATTCCTTCTCTCAGACACACCATTTAACTGTGGTGTTCCAGGAGGAGTCCATTGCGATTGAATTCCATTTCCCTTCAAGTAGTCGATAAATTCTTCACTAAGATATTCACCTCCTCGATCCAATCGAAGAGTGACTATCCTTAGGTTCAATTCATTTTCGACCTCATTCCTAAACTCCTTGAATTCCCCAAAGGTCTCGGATTTATTCGTCATAAGATAAATATACCCATACCTTGAGAAATCGTCAGTAAAGGTAACGAAGTAAGGATAACCCCCACGCGCATGGACTTTAAAAGGTCCACATACATTGGTATGTATGAGCTCTAAGCAGCGAGTGGCACAAACACCTTGGCCAACAAAAGGTTGTTCGTCATCTTACCCTTAACACATGATTCACATGTACCATATGATTCAAAATCAAATGGTTCTAAGTAGTCCAACTTCCTTAGTCTTTGAATCCGTGTTGCATTGATGTGGCCTAGCCGACAATGCCATAGATAAGATGGATTATTCTTCCTACTTGAAGACGGTTGTTTGTTATGTATTTGAAATAAAGGTAGACTACTTTGCAAAATATATAAACCATTCACTAAGCGAGCTTTTCCATAATACTGGTCATTTAATGAAAAATAACAAGTATTAGGAAAAACCCAAATTGTCCAACAATGGAATGGAAATAATATTTCTGACAATGGATGGAACAAAATAAACGTTATCAAGTTCTAAACATTGTCGTGATGGTAAATCTATCTTGCAGCGTCCAACGCATTTGGCTTCAGCTTGATTGCCGTTCCCAACATGCAAGTCGATTTCACCTTGCTTGACTAGCTTGTGTTCAATTAGCCTCTGCACATTTTTACAAATGTGCGAGCCACAAGCTGTATCTAATACCCAACCATTGGAGTCAAAAGTAGTCATGTTCATTTCAATAACAAACATACCTGAGCTAGAAGCCGGTGGCTTCTTAGCTTGATCTGCCCTCAGCTTAGGGCAATCTTTCTTCCAATGTCCTTTATGCTTACAGAAAAGACATTCATCTGTGTGTACCGTTCCGCTCCTCTTGAACTTCCTTTTCTGGTTCAGACGCTTAGGCTTATCACTCGAAGTGTTAGCCTTGGCTCCCGACTTTCTCTTACCCTTAGCACCTTTGTTTCTCGGGTTTAGGTCAGACGGTTGCCCAACATACATGATCGACTTTTCCTTCTTAGGAAGAGTTTGATCATATGTCTTCAGCAGATTATGGAGTTCGGGCAGTGTTACGTCCTTCGCATTCATGGTGGTTAACGATGAACTGCGAATACGAACTCGGCAATGATTGAAGGACAAAGATCACCATGATCTTATTCTCATCTTGAGAACATGTTCAGACATGTTCCCTCCTTCATTGACCTTGCATCTGTGTATCTCTTTGATCAAATAAATTCAACACTTCTAGCTGTCGTCTTAAAGACCGACTCAAGATGCTTCAGCATCTCATACGGCAACATGCTATCATGTTGTCTCTGCAGCTCATTGCTCATTGCCGCCAGCATAATACACTGCGCGGATCTAGCATCCTCATGATGCTTATCAGACTTTGCCTTGTTGGCTTGATTCCAAATCAGCAACTTGATAGGCAGTCTGATTCTCGGGACACACGGGATTAGCCTCGTCCAAGACGTACTCAATCCTTTCGTACCTCAGCACCAAACATATATTCCTGATCCAATCTAGGAAGTTTGGTCCGGTCAAAATTTACTTCTCTAAGACAGCACGGAGCAAGATACTCGCCATTTCGGTTTTCCAGGAGAAATAATATAGAACGAAAATAATAAATCAACTATTGAAATATTATTTCTAAATACACAGTCAACATAACTAAACAACAAGGTCCTTTAGCTGTTTAGCTCCCACTATTTTCACATATGCTTGCCCCCACAACAAACATACATGTAATATCCAACAAGTTACCGTAGTGGCCAAGATCCAAATCCACACTATGCTATACTCCAACGGGGGCTGGTCGCATAGCATAATATGACCGGTAGGACTATCCAATTGCGTCACGTAACTCTTGGTTGTTAAATCTAATTTTACCCGATGCCCTACATACTGTACCTATCGAGGTCGCTAGATACAATATGCAGTAAGTCATAACCATAGGCTTACTCTAATCTGACGATCACTGCGAGTCTGTAAGACGAGGTCGCCAATACAAGAAAACGCAATGAAAGTTCAGAATTAAAGCACCATATGGAAAGCATCTCAGAAATACATACATATATATATTTCTGTACTTATATTGGTTGGGGCTTGTCACTTGAGGGTTGTTATCAGTCATCTACAAACAAATAAAGGCACCGCCTACCCATCATGCATGAACGGTCTACACGTAATGGATGCCGCCTATCCATTCTAGTTCTAAACGCGGTCAAGCACATAATGGGTGTCGCCTACCCATACATAAAATATGCGGTCCGACATATAAGAGGGCGCCGCCTACCCTCGCATGCATAGCGGTCGAACGGAAAGTAAAATACTTGGTATTTAAACATGCATTGTCAAACAATAGCATATCGAGCAAACAAACAAGTAGTAGCCTATGTGGATGCCAAATGACTTCATAATTTCATTATGAAAATTATAATTCATAATTATAATCTCTATGAAATAATTGAAAATTTGGACTAGATTGAAAAATCGAAAATTCTATTGACCAAGTAGCAATTTTCGAAAACCCGAAGGACTTGATTGTAATTTTTGAAACCTTGGAGGTGTTAAATCTAAAATTCAAAAGTAGAAGGACTAATTTGCAATAAACAATAAATTAATAAATTACAAATAAGCCCTTTAACTTTATACTAATTAATTTAACCCCTCTAGTTAAAACAATTGCAATTAAATCATATTTATAATCCAAATATAAAATTCAATCCTCAAATTTTCAAAATCCGATTTTGGGTCCTACCCGAAAAATATATATATATTAAAATATGGGACGGGACCTACCGTGCCTGCGGGCGGGGGCGCCCGGCGCCCGCTGCACGCGGGCACGGGCGCCTGCGTGACGCAGGCGGTCCGGTCAATATATATATATATATATATATATATATATATATATATATATATTATATATAGTATATATATATATATATATATATATATATATATATATATATATATATATATATATATATATATATATATCTATATATATATATATATATATATATATATATATATATATATATATATATATATATATATATATATATATATATATATTTTATTTTTTTTGAAAAAATATAAATTCTAAATTATATAAAAACAAAACTTTTGAAAATCGAATTAATCATAGAATCAATTGCATCCACATATCTACAAAACCATACAATATATATACGTATATACGTAATCAATTAACCTCGCTCTGATACCACTGTAAGAAAATACGGTCAGAGTTACACCTAGGGTACGCAGCGGAATTTCAAAAATTTTCTTAACATGCAGGTTAATTGATTATGTATATGTCGTATATATTTAAACACATCAATTAGAAGACTAACCTTACTTCCAAAGCAAGCACAGCTTCCAAGTCTTCGTAATAATCCGGTGTATCTTCTCCTTCGTCGAAGTCAAAGATATCTGCAATACTTTGATTATCTGCAAGACAATAAAAGTTAGTTTTCAGCTCCTAGAACCTCAACCTTGGTATCCACGGATGAACAGCCTATCGGAAGAATGCTAGGATATTCTTTGTGTGACCAAGAAGATGGGGCGGCGATTCCTCCGACAGAGGTGGCGCGCGCGTAGGCTTGTAGAGGAGGGGAGAGTTTTTATTTTCTCTAAGAAAACTGGGTAGAATGACTGTGAAAGTCTGTTACAAAAACTCTCTAATAGTCTACTATATATAGTAGTCAATAGAAGCCTAAAGCATAAGCAATTAGACTTCGTAAAGGAATAAGAATCTAATTCTTATCGCACTAGGAAACCAATATCAAGTCTAGATTCATTCCCAATCAAATTAAAACTCAATCAGGAAAATCTAACTTATCTCTTGGACTTCTAATAGAGGAAGGAGTCGAACTCCTTCCCCTATCCACCTCCTGCGCGCGCGCGCGTCTGTCCTACGGGAGATAGGTGGGCCCCATGGCAGCAAGAAAATAGGATCTTGTGCTTTCCCAATTTTGGGACCCACTTATAGTTCCAAGGCAATTCAAACTCCAAGTAGATTTTGCCCATGTGCATATGTTAATTCTAAATTAACATATCCTTTCAAATTAAACTTCTATTATATTTCCAAAATATAATCTTTAATTGTATTTACATAAAATACAATTAATTAGCCAATTCAATTAATAATTCCAAATCATTAATTGAGCCACCAAATATTATAATTAATTCCAAATCAATTATAATCCATCAATCACAGTTAACTCCAAATTAATTGCGATTCCATCTTCAAGGATATTCTGATAGGCTGAATCACCACATAGTGTGACCCATAGGGCCTCATCGTATTAAGAAAGTCCTAGACTAGGCAGCATGGAATTCCTAGACGGTTCCATTTGCAATATTAATACACGAGGACGTTTGAGAGGTTTCTCAAAGCTAACCCTTTCGTTGCGAAGTCTGTTACGCTCAACGCGGCGATGGTAACGTCCCTTCATCTGACTTGCTCGAATGTATCTAGGATCGATGAAGTGTCTATCCCAATAATACATCCACAGGCGTCTTCAGTGAGTTGCATGGTGAATCCAATATCTATTATGACCATCATAATAATATTGATACGCTGGCCAGCGGTTTTACCAATCACAACTATGAACGACTATGAACAGTGCTCTCATGTGCTACACGTGAGAGATGAATCCTTCATAGAATCACTTATCATCCCCATTTGTATGTAGCCATAATCCTGGATCGTGTCTTAGGTCAACTGCTTATTCAGAGCTGACATCGACGGGTCCACCAAGGATATGGGGCAACAAATGTGATGACAAAGTCCTGTAAGTCCAAAGGACGACTGGCATCACTTCGACAACTTACCGGTTCCCATAGACACTTCGGTGTAGAGTATACATCGATGGGAGTGTCCGGTGGGTACTTCCATTGTTCGATAATCCTTCTTCGAACAACTATGCGCAGTTATGGGAACGTTTCTCGATTGTCCAACAATCCGTTCCGTGGCCGTGGGATCGGCTCACACTTGCTCCAACAAGTATAACCTCCACGCATACTAGTCTCATCTGGTTCATTCAGACCCCTACATCCGAGATGAACCTCGACTAGGGAGAGTTTGGGATAGATGATAACTCACATAGCTCCCACTATCTGTGTGATCGGTCATCTATCCGAGGGGACATGTTTAATATCAATACAGACAGAAATAGAGATATGACATGCTGCATGCCTGGTGTAATATAAATATGAAAGTGATACTCAATAGTTAAACGACAAACATATATCATATTACGTTGACCTGTGTAATAGTACATATATGCCCTCTATAAGGGCTCAATGTCCTTAATAAGGACTGTCTCTAGGACATATACACTATCAGTTCTGTCATACCGTAATCTATTGTTTAACCAAAGTCGACATAAATCACTGGCAGGCGGCCGACTGTTTAAGTGATTCGTGTTAACCGAGGTCAAATAACTGATCACTTTATGAGAGAACGCTTTTATTGCATGCTTAATGTTTATGAATCTTTCTGCAACATATGAATTTGCTACTTATGCTTTAACATTGCTTTTCAATTTATGTGTGCCTTGCATGCTAGGTTAGACACACTCGAGGATTTACTTATTGATAATATACTATCTTCTTTAAGACTCCCTAATATGTTTTTGACCTTCGTAATTTCGTTTACTCTCCCGCGTCTCTTGCTTGTTCGCGCTAGATTGACTTAAGTTAGTGCCTTAGTTCACGTTTATGCCTTAAGATAGTCACACTCGAGAACGTTAATTACGTTACTGACCTTAGACCAATTGCGATAGGATGGGTCCAAGGAACAACACTCGCGCTACCAGCAGCAGCAACCACGCCGCCAATGGTGCTAATGCACAAGACTCGATGCAGCAGATGATTGTATCTCCAAATTCCTCCCGCCAAGTAGCAAGTGCGACCGCGCCGCCAGTTATACCACATCAAGAAACTCTGACGTTGTCGGTAGCTGAGAGGTTCACTCGTTTTCACCCGGAAAGGTTTGAAGGATCACCCCATTAAGGGAAAGCTGAAGTTTGGATTGAGGGCATCGAGGATTTGTTCAGTATCTTGTACATCAACGATGCACAAATGGTGGAACTTGCAGTGTTTCAGCTCGATGGACCAGCACGCCGTTGGTGGGTCATCGTTGATGCACGATGGAGGAGAGAAGGAAAAACTCGCACATGGGAGAATTTTGTGAAGGAATTTGTGGAAAAGTATGTTCCCCGCCCTGTCAGTAAGAGAAGAACGGATGAGTTCGAAAATTTGGTGCAAGGGAAGATGACGGTGCCCGAGTATGATCTTAAATTCACGAGATTGTTGAAGTATGTGCCACACTTCCAAAATGATGAAATGGAAAAGATGAGGTACTTTGTACGAGGGTTGAAGCCTAAGACCAAGTACAACCTGTTTGGAATCGAGATGTCAACTTACGCAAAGGCCGTGGAAAGAGCTGCTGCAGTGGAGGATGGTTTAGGAGAACTTGAGAGTTGTGAACCTCATCGATTTGGAAAAACGAGTTCTGAGAACATGAGTAGCAGGGATCGTCTGTCTCCATCCAAGTATCCTCGCAACCAGCGGGAAAGTCGCCCTCGTCAACTGGATGATAATACTGGAGATCAGTCAACTAGGGAAAGTGTGATTTCTGTGGAGGAACAACTCACGAGGAACAACTGCTGGAAGAAGAAGGGTTGGTGTTTGGATTGTGGCAGCAAAGATCATAAGGTGAACAGATGTCCGAGACGTCGCTCTCTGGTTAAGGAAGGATAGCCTGGTGGCACGGTTTCAGAAAACCAAGGAGTTGGTGCAACAACCAAGGGGAAGGTCCACAATGGGGTTGGACATGAGGCTCTATCGGCAAATGTAGCAAAAGGTACGCTTCATTAAGTCAAATTTCTTCTAAGATTTTGGTTGATGCTCTGCTGCTTTTCGTTAAGATTAGATACACTTAAAGTTTAAGTTATCGACGTCGTATTGAGGGACTTGTTATTTTGAATCGTTTGGCTGAAAAAGTAAGCTTCGTTTTCATTAGGCTAGTTTCGACTTTTCTTTAACGATGAGCATTCGAGTGTGATCCACTTCCGGTGCTTGAAGTTTGAAGACTTTCGATTTCTTCTCTTCCGTTCTTCGTTCGTTAGAATTACGATAGATAAGTTTCGAGGACAAAACTTCTTTTAAGGGTGGTGGAGTGTAACATCTCGTTTATTTATTTATTTATTTATTTGAGTAATTTAATTATTTAATAATTTAATTAACTTCTTTCTACGTTATCGAAACCGAGCAAAAAGGGCGTTTGATTTCTTAGTGGACCAATTTTATTTTCGTTTTGGACTAATTCTAGAATCTGAATGGAAGCCTTCATCTTGACCCAATTAGCAGGCCCAAATCTGGGGTAACTTGGCCCGTTCCTGGTTGGCCCAGTCTTGAGGCCCAAGGCCTTAACCTAAACCTAAACCCTTCCTTTCTCCTCCTCCATTTTTATTTCACGCAGCCACACCCCTTCTTCTTCTTCTTTCGGTTTCTGCATCTTGTTGAAACACCATCTTCTTCATCTTTAATTACCCATCATCATTCTCATCATCAACCATCTTCATCATCATCAAAATCGCACCTCACCGCCGCCGCCGTCGCCGGCCCGTCCCGTTTTGATCGCCCCTGTCCCGCTCTGTTTCCTGTTCGCGCGTGCTCGCCCATTCGGTTCATCTCCGGGTGCTGCTTCTATTCTACCGCACTGCTCCGCCCCGAATCATACCGTCCCGACTCGGTTTTCGTCCCATTCCGCTCCGATATTGGCCGTTCTGCTCCGTCCAGGTCTCCAATAAGTCGAGCTCTGTTCCTCTTCTGTTCGTCCTTCTTATTTCTTCTCTACTCTTTGACTTCTTCTCCTTTTCTTGGTTCAGGATTTGATGAAATCACGTTTTGACTGTAGGTCTTGATTGATTTGCAGTTCAATCGTTTCCAGATCTGTTCGAAGGTAATATCTTTGTTTTCATTTCGTTTTCCTTTTTTTTTTGATCGTTTTGCCCCTGCTTCATTTATGCTTCGAAACTGAACCTTAAACCGCAACTTGATGGAAACTGAACCGACCTTGACTGACTCTGGACTGTTCAAGTCTCGATTTAGGACTGTTTGACCATGTTGACTTGACCGTTTTACCCCTGAGATTTGCTGTGTGGACTTTTCTGCCCCTGGACATATGATTTGACTATTCTGCCCTTGTTGACTACTTCGACCTGGAGATTTACCTTTTTACCGTTGAGACTGATTTGACTCTTTTGCCCTTAAGCTGACTTAGTTCGTTTGTTTGACCACTGTTGACCGATTGTAATCTGACTTAAGGGAGTATTAATTACTGAAATTATTTGTTAATGTCCTGAATCTATTAGGGTTTACCTTTTAACTTCTCCTTTTGAAATGTTTTTGAGGGTAAAATGGTAATTTCATACTTTCTGGACTAGATTGTTAAATTTAGTTTCCCTTTGGGGACTGTTCTGTTGTTTTGAAAATTGTTGTTCTGTTTTGCAAATACTGTCTAGGGTTATTCCTGTAATTTTGAAATTCGGATTAAAGCCTTTTCTTAAAACTATTCAAGTTAAAATACTTTTTGTCTGGTTGTTAAGTTTCTAGTTGACTTGCCTGTTTAGCTGGTTTGTGTTTGAGAGTTTAACCTAGGGATCCCGAGTTCGAACCCCACCTTCACCACTTCTCCACCGACCTTTTTCTATTACCGGTTTTACTTTCTTTCGACTTCTAGTTAGTGACTAGTCGTTTTCTGTTTAGGTGCTCCGTCCGTTAGGCCGTAATTCGATGTACTTCTGCGGTTCTTGCTCGCAAGGTTTAAGGTGAGTGTTCACCCCAAAGTTTGTTTATTTTTAAAACCTGGAAGACAATGTGCTATGCATGTGTATTGTATTGTATTCTGTATGCAACTGCTTTAAAAGTAAATATGCCCAATGCATGACCATTTTACTTCATTGTGTACGGTGTTGTGCTATTTGTACTGACTCTTCTGCAGGAATGTAACTCGGTTATCCGAGCACTTTATCTGTTATTGTTTTTGTTTGTTTCTGTTTGTTTCTGTGTGACCGGTCGATTAGGTTGTAACTAGGTAGACTTGGTGTAACGGTATCGGTTTTTAAAACAAAATAATTTCTTGAAAGAGAAAATCCGAAATAACTTTAAAAACAACGGTCGGCAATAAATGCCAAAATAATATTTGACGCGCACAGCGCTAACAGAATCAGGTAAATATCCAATGGTAACTTTGAAATCAAAGGAATAACAACTATTCAAGACAGTAAAAGGTTCATCTTCTTATTTTGAAATAAACAAAACCCGAGAGACATCCCAGACCCTTCTCTCAGTCGCTGGCATCCTCAGCCGTATCTGGAAGGAAGGAATTTTGAAAACAAAGAGAGTGTGAGATAAATGATATCAGTGAAGGTTCTAAGTTAACAAACAAAAGTAAACAGTTTTTGAATTCAAAATCCTTTGCAGCAAACGGAATACAAACAGAACAGAACAAATAACGAAACAGAGAAACAGAACAGATAAGTTGAAGACCGTTGGTGCAGCCCGCCTTGTTAATCCTACTCCCAGATTGCCCTTATAGCTCCCTCCAGAGGGTGAACAACTCCGGACAGAAACAGAAACCCCCGTGTACTTTGGGGAAACAGAACCTACGACCCTAATAGACCTCAACGACTTCTGCCTCGCGCCTAAAAGAGATTAGACTAGGCAATAATCAAGCAAACCCGATAGTCCTCTACTACCCAAGCCTACCTAATTAGGACGTAATCGACCGGTCACACAGAAACAGACAGAACAGATACAGATCAAGCAGATACGAACAATCAAACACCGAGAAGTGTTCCTGTAGAAACGTTAATCCAGTACGGAGTAGCAATAAACAAAGAAAGTAAATAGTCATACTTAGGATTTAGTTACTTTTATGCGGAAGCATACAGTAAAACAGTATATATAGTAATAGATACAGATAGTCACATAGCCTTCCAGCTTTTCGCAAATAAATAAGTTTAGGGGTGAACACTCACCTCAACTCGCAAGCAAAAGGTCTCCAATGAGCAGTGAGCTTAAGAGTTATCAAGCGATGGAGAACCTAAAAGAAAGTAACTAATTACACTTTAGAAGTCGAACGAACGGAAAGAAAAAGGTTTGTAAAGAAGGGGTTCGAACTCGGGACCTCTAAGTTAGTCAAGCAAGAACCTAACCAACTAGGCTAGCAAGTCAAGTCATTACTAAAGTGCAAAAGCAGAAACTAAGTTGAAACGTTTTCAGAAAATACTCTTTCGGTTTTCAGTCTCTGGAAATTACCAAAATACCCTCAATGGTAAATTGCAAAAAGATCCTTTTTGAAATTAGAAAATACAGACAAGTCCAGCAGAGTTCCAAACATACATATCACTCCCCACAAAATAAAAAGGTTTACCAAACAGTGCTCTGTCAGTCAACTACGGTCAAAGCTTAATTGCAAAAAGGTCCTTTAGGTTTTCAAACTTCCCAAAACAGTCCACAAGGTTCAGGTTAATTCCCTAAAGTCCAGTCAGTCCTTTTCGAAGTCAACAAAAATCAATACGGTCAACATACGAGGTCAACAACAAAACAAGTCCAACAACAGCAACAACAATCTAACAAATCCGAAGTCCCGGTTCTCAGTTCGAATCAAAACAACGAGGCCAAAAAGTACAAGGTCCAAACGGTCAAAAGGAATCGAAAAAGTAAAAGGGCAGAACGAACTAATACCTTCGAACGCAAAGGAAACCGAGAATGCTGCGAAACCAAAAACAGAAAGAAGGAATTAAATGAGATTCAAATCGAGATCGCAATCGAGATTGAATTCAAACCGGTCAAGGATTGCCACTTACCGAAACCCAAACGGAGCAGAGACGAGATCGGCGGCGAACGGAGTCGGGACGGACCGGAATCGGCGAAGCAGAACGGTTCCGAAAGCGGCAGATCAAACAGATCGGCGCGGCGGCGGCGCACGGACAGCAACGGGCGGATCGAACAGATCGGCGCGAAACGGAACAGGCAACGCGGTCAAATCGGGACCGGCGGCGCGAGCAAACGGCAGCGACGAACGGCGGAGAAGAAACGAACGGCGGCGGCGGACAGCAACCGGTGCGGATCGAAACAGATCAACACGGCCGGTACGGATCAGACGGCGGCGAACGACTGAATCGGAACAGCACGGGCATGGAACGGTGCGGCGGCGGAAGCTTGAACGGGACCGAGGTGACGGCGGACGAGACCGGCGGCGAACGGAACGGAAGAAGCAGCAGCAACCGAACCTTTCTTTCTTTCTTTCTCTCTTTTTTACTTTCTTTCTTTCTTTTTTTTCCAGAAGGTATGATAAGGAATTTTTTGCTCGCTTTTCTTCCTCCTTTTCTCCTTTTTCTCACCTATTTTACCTTCTCTTGCAGCGCTAATTTGCTTATAATCTGTGTTTCTGCTCTGTTGTTCTCTCTTCCGGTCGGCGATTTCGTAAGTGATGAATGTGTATTTTACACTTTCATTTGAGTCTTTTTCACCTATTTTAGCTATCCTCTATGTTAATTTAGCTCTATTTTAGTGCATTTTATTAGAATAGTGTCACGTTTCCCTTTAGTTTTTATTTTGCAGGTTTTGGTTGAAAAACGAGGATTTCAGGGCAATTATATTGAAGTTGACAAGGAATTGGTGTTCCAGAAGCCTATTTGGAGTATCTGAAGGTTTCCAGATAGGATTTGGAGTCTAGGGGTCGAATCTGGAGGTTAGAAGGCCACTAGAAGTCAGAAACCGAGTCCGAAAAGGGGAAGAAATCCAAAAACGCGTCGAAAACGCCGAATTCCGTGAATTTTACTTCCGGGCGAATCGCCTGGGACGTGGGGCGAATCGCCCCACACCAGGCGAATCGCCCCGTGTGTGGGGCCCTTCGCCCCACACAAATTCGAAGCCTATATATAGTTGCTCAGTTTTTCTCCGAAATTCATACTTTTCCAGACCTATTCTCTCACCTTTCTCTGTAGTTTTAGGTAGGAACTTCCCAGAGCCTGTTCTGGGGGTTCGTAGCTTAGGAGATACTTTTTCATAGCAGTTTGGAGCTTGTAAGATCGCGATTCTTCGGAGACTGACAACCTTCGGTAACATTGTATCTTACGGTTTATTCTACTTATTTTTATATATCTTTCAACATGTTTTCTTCTATGATTTCTGTTGATTGCATGACAACTATGAGTAGCTAAACTTATCGTTGGTGGTAGTATGTGAATTCTTAGCGAAGGGTTGATAATCATGCTAATGGCTATATCGCGCATTATACTCCGTGTTATTGCTTTATTTCGTTGATCAGGCGCAGCCTATATCTTCGTATGTTGATTAATTATTATGCACAATTGGAACCTCGTCGACCTATGCATATCCATATCTTCGTAGTGTTGAATAATTACGGAACACAATTGGACAATAGTGTTGACCTGTCAGTATCTATATCTTCGTAGTGTTTAATGATTGCAACAGGACAATTGATTGATCACAGATCTCCATGCAAAACCGAGGAATTTACGCATGATTATTAACCCGTTATGCTTTGAAGGACCATACTATCACCAATCTCCATTATCTGTTAGAAAAACATTTGCTATTCCGTCTGCTGTATTTATATTCTAAATTAGATTTGATAAAGCTAGTTATAGTCCTTAGAGAACGACACTCGAGGTCATTCTACTGCTACACTACGGTTTTCGTTGTAGTCGTGAATTGCCTTTGGCTAAATAACAAATTTATTTGATTAATCGAGACCGACAATCCTGCGTTAATCAAATTGGCGGAGCCCTTCACCTTTTTATATTCAGGTTCACCATCTCTCTATCCTGTTCCTACTTTGTCAATTTTCAATACTTCCCGTTTTTCTGCCCTTTTTGGTCAAATTGTTACCCAGTAACCCTAGGTTCGTACCGGAATATACCTAAATTGACCCTCGGACTATCACCTTAAAGTTTTTTCTTTCACTTGTCATTTTTAGGATGTCTGAGTTTAATCGGGACCGACAATCCTGCGTTAATCAAATTGGCGCCGCTGCCGGGGACTATACTCTTTTTTTTTTGTTTAATTTGTTTATATTTTCAACATTCAATTCCTAATTCTTTTAGTTTTAGTTTTCCTTTTTAATCTATCTCTGATACTGCTTTCCTAGTCTGTTACAGATAGAGTATGCCACATACACGATCTAGAGGAACACCGCTTGCTGATTCAATTGCTGAGATCGACAGAGTCTACCACCAAAGAAGGCGACTACTTCAAAGGCGTGCACTAGAGGAAATAGAAGATACCGATTTCTCTGAATCTCTACACAGTCTTTTCAAGAAAATCGACGGAATGTCAGAAGCTAGACCACTGAAAGCATGGGTTCAACCCACTAAGGATCGTATGAGGGGACCGGCGATTGTTCTTTCGTCTGCAACTCGAGATCTGGAAATTAAGAACCACGCATTCCAACAACTTCCGAGGTTCTATGGCTTAGCAAGGGAAGATGTGATGGGGTACTTGCACGATATCGATGATTTCGTCAACCAACTCCCACGACCCGGAGCTGAAATAACAACGGATGAGTTGCGGATGAAGGTTTTTGCCATGGGACTTGGCGACAGAGCCAAGTCATGGTTAAGTTCTCTACCAGCAGGCTCGCTGGACACTTGGGAGAAGGTTTTTTCAGCTTTCATGGAAAAATACTTCCCTCACACCCTGACTACCGCGCTCAAGGCGCAAATCACCGGATTCAAACAGGACTATGATGAGACCATCTACACCGCGTTTGAGAGGTTCCAAGATCTCATGAACAAGTGCCCTCACCATGGTTTTGAGCTTTCTGACCTAGTCCAACACTTCTACAATGGACTAACCTTCGAGAACCAACAAGTGGTGGATTTCCAATGCCGAGGCAATATTTGGGAGGAAACCGCAGAAGCCGTCTGGGCAGTTTTCAAAAGGCTTGCTAAGGGTTCGCAGTTCAAGGACCCAAGAGCGATGGTTAGGACACGTGGACCTGAAGCTCCACCGACTCAAGAAACCCCAATGTATAGGGGGAATGGGGATCAATTCGAGTGCTTTACCAACGAATTGAAGCAAGTCCTCAAGAGCGCCACTGGGACAACTGTTTCAAACGAAGTATGCCGAATGCAAGAACTATGGGCATGGGGCTCATATGTGTAGATCGGAGCTTGCGTATGAAGATGGCAACTGGGCTCGAGGAGGCGAAGAGGAGGCCTTTGCTACGGAGTTTGGTACTCAAGAAGCTAGCTACGGACAAGACGGTAGGAATCCTCGAGGTGGATTTTGGAGAAGAGGATTCCGAAACAATCAAGGATATGCACCGGCTTACCAAACTTATGGCCCTAACCAAGACCGTAGTAGGCTAAACTATGGTAATGACCACTGCGAAAACCCCCCGCTCCGAAAGAGCCACCGAAGTCGAAGTTGGCTCAACTGATGGAGAACTTGCAAAAGATGGTTGATCACACCCAAAGTTTTCTCAAACGTTATGAAGAAGATTTTGAGAAGACTAGGGCAAGACTTGATAGGTTGGAAGAGAGCACTAGGCTTGCCCATCAAAAGATGCAAGAGTTTATCGACCGAGGAGCAAGTAGGGAGCAAGGCAAGCTGCCTAGCAACACTGAGAAGTCGAACTCCATTACATTGGTTGGTGATCTACCTGATGAAATCACCATCAAAAAAGTTACTATGTGCGAGTGTTGCAAGAGGGAAGTACTCCCACAGGCTAAGGAAGAAGAGAAGGACCTTGGTTCTGACGAGAGAGATGAGGAGCAAGAGGATCCCGAGCCACTCCCTAAAAGTTTCGATGTTAAGGTCGGGATTGGGAAACTTGAAGATGTCCGTGCCACACTAGACACGGGATCCTACTCTAACGTGCTCCCTTTGAATGTGTTTGAGAAGAGTAGCCTTGGAAAACTATCTGAGCATAGGGCTATTGTGCAACTGGCGGATGGATCCTTTGTGAGACCCGAAGGCGTTGTGAAAAATGTGTTGGTCAAGATTGGTGAAGTTTCTGTATACACCAATTTTGTAGTTATGCCGGCGTCTGCACCTCGGACGGGGGATGTCATTCTCTTGGGGCGAACGTTCTTGACTAAGCTACGCTCCGTGATGGACATCTACCAAAGAACTTGCACTATTGAAGTGGATGGCAAGCAACACGTGTTGCAAGCCATATCTGATCCACCTGATCCGCCTGATATTCCTTACACTACTCACTACTGTGGCCTTGCAGCCTATGTTCTTTCTTATTCACAGGTTCGTGGCATGAGGAGGAGATCCATGAAGGGGAAGTCTAGGACCCGCAGAAAGAAGAGCTAGGCGCAGACAGGAGTCGAGTCAAAGACTTTAAACAATGGCGCTATCCGGGAGGCAACCCGGGAGTTTTTATCGCTTTCTTTACCGCTTTATTGCATGCATTCATTCTTGAACAATTTGCTTCTTATATGTGAATTGGTTCATCTCTATGTCGTATGTGCTTATGTTTGAGTGAGATTTTTCGAGTGATTTTATGAAAAAATTGGTTCCGGGGATTAAAAACCGCGTTTTTGTCGAAATGACCGTCTCCCCGCATCGGGGAGCGGGGGGCGAATCGCCCCGTGTGGGGCAAATCGCCCCGCACCAGGGGCGACTCACCCCACGGGCCCAGTAGATTAAAAACGCGAGATTCATCCCCTTCACCTCATTTCTTCATATCTTCATCATTCCTCCTCCCCAAAAACCGGAACTTGCGAAAATTACTTCAAAACTTCATAACTTCTTCATTTCTTCACCAAATTTAGTGTTCTTTAGCTTCAATCAAAGCCTATTACATGATCTATCTTTTCATCTGAACAGATTTCTCCCTAGTTGCATCAAATTTTGAGATCCGAGGTATCTTCTTATGAACCCTAATTTTCAAAATTGGGGGTTTTCTAATTTGAGCTTCAATTATGCTTATATGATGCATGGGTAGGTTGTTTGTGTGATTAGAAGCATTATTTACTATCAATTGCATGCTCAATTATGCTTGAATTGTTGATTTGGAAATTTTGCTACTAGATGATATATCTTGTTATGCAATATATCTTTATCTTTGATTTCTTGCTTATGATTGTGTTTATTGATGTAATGATGATGGATTTGATGATAGAATGCTTAATTGTTGAGTATGAGGATTTATGATGCTAGAATTTTTCGCTACTATGGTATGAATTGAGCCTTGTTATCTAGGTTATTGGTTGTCTAACAAGAGTATAATGTATTGTATTGCATGTAGTAGTTACATTGGTATGTTGCATGTTGAAGAAGCTAGGCTAGACATAAAGGATTTGAGGAGCTCGATTGTTGATTTTATTACTTGTGTGTTTTGTTCTTACACTAGCATATGCATGAGTCAGTTTTGTGTCATACGAGGTACTAACTGTTGCTTGTAGGAACCATGCCAAGGGAGAGGAGTATTCCCATATGATTACTATGAAGTATTGGAGGGGGATCGATTACAACCATGTCAAGAAGAGTGACCTCACTAGATGTGCGTTCCAGCCACGGGATCTTGCAACAACGTCGTGGATTATCCAAGAGGAGGAGCTAGAGTACACCTGGAGTAAGGACTCCTATGCCTATTCATGCACTACCGAAGGGACAAAAATCATTATTACGTCAGCAATCCATCACAAGGACTGCAAAGTTCGAGTGAACTGGAAGGCACCGTGACAATCTTGCCGCGACGAATTTAATATTGAGTTCGCAGTTGCTAGAAGGTTCCGAAGCGCTAGCTTGGTTACAAAACATAATGACATGGGTACCCCGCCCCTCTTAGGGGTGCCCCTTGACTGCCTCTAAAGGGAGCATCATATAGACATCGGTGGCATCAACCGTAGAGAATGTGGTCGACATTGGAAAAGATGGTAGAAGACTTCTGAGTATCCGAGCAGCTTACTGTAACCTCCTCGGGGTGTAAAACACTGGAGAGGGAGGCTCTGATACCACTGTTCTTTCCCCTTCAACAGTTCACAGCCTATTGGAGGGCTACAGGATGGAGGATACCATAAGAGAGGCGGCCAATCTTGAAGATTCTCTTCGACACTGCAACTCTACTGGTGAGGATGTGCGTGACAGTAGTGACAATGAAGACAATAGGGACAATGATGATACATATAGTTGATTTGGTCCTATCCGATCTATTAATGGAACTACCGCCACTACCACAAGCCCCGATGATCACATATAAGGCTCCCAGAGCAGTCCCAATAACCCACAAGCAGCATACTCAGCCGACCGAGGCCAAACCATGCGGTAACATCTAGTATCACATCTTATTTCCTCATTTTCTTACTGCTAGGGACTAGCGTTAAAATCATGAGGGGGGATGGGATTTAAGTGATCTAATGTTGTTAATTTGGAGCTTGGTATTGATAGGATGAGTATAGTACCTTGCATGTTTTATCCATTTGCATTTGCATTTGCACGTTTACTACTTTCTTAGATTTTTTAGGTTGCATTCACTACATTCATCCTAGGATAGTCTTGCATGTTTTATATGGAGTTTATTGCCGAATTTTTTGAACTTTTTTGGGTAAATTAATTAACTATGCCATTAATCGTATGCTTCATCTCTATGAATTTGTTTGAGGTTTTTCTCGCTTGGCTTGTCACATTTATGTATTGCACTTAGTTAAGCTTGGTAGTCTCGACATCACTTAGTGGTGTTTTCTCTACTGCGGTTCACGAAAGCCTTTATAATAGGATGATGCATGTTAGGGTCTTATGGTTGTTTTCCCGAGTAATTATGTACCTAAGAGGCAACAAGTCTTCACCATGCTTTGAAATTGCTAAATGCCTAGGAAGGAGGTAGTGTGAGGTTGTGTGATCCTTTGTTTATAACCTATTCTTCCGAATAGGTTTGGGGAGGGGGTTACACCATCATAGACTTGTTTTTCGTTTTTCATTTGTTTTTCGTTTTTCATTTCCGTATCGTGAGTTTATTTTTCCTTTTCCGTAAATTTTGTACTCCAACTTATTCTTTCGAATAGGTTTGGGGAAGTCGTGTGAGTCATTTTCTCTCTTTTTGTTATGCTACTGCTGGCTAAAAAAAAAAAATTGAAAAAAAAGAAAAGAAAAATTCCAGGAAAAAAAGAAAGAAAAAAAAAAGAAACTAGAAAGAAAAAAAAAAGGGTATAAAAGAGAAAAGACCCCAAAAAAAGCAAAGAAGGGTCCAAAAAAAGAAAGCCAAATAGCAGATTAGCAAAGTGTTGTGTCTCATTTTCCAATTCTTGTAATGTTCGTAATCGTGTTGTAATTTTCTATTTTTTGTCTTTTGTTTTTGAGTGTCATCTGTTCTTGACCACCCTCGTCCTGTCATTCAGGAAGTGGTGAATAGCTTAAGACTTTACTTAAGAGATGGGTAGAATAGGGGAGTGTTATCTTTTATAGGGAATCCTCCTTCGTTTGATGAGAGCCAGTACTGGTTCGACCTCTTTGAGGAAAAGTCTTAACATGGTAGAACAGCAGTAAGTCCTCAGTTTCATAGGCACGGGACAACCATTTGTATCTTAGCGTGCTTCATTACGTCGTCACTGGCTAGGTCCAGGTAGAGAATGTTACGAGAGACTATCTTGTCTTGACATAAGTGCCTATGTGGATGTGTATAAGTCAATCGAGGTATTCTTCAACCTATATTCATGCTTTGATTTATATGGTTTTTGTTCATACGTTTTCTGATAGATTCAGTAGATTAGTTCATTTTATTTGGCATGAGACTCCATTTTATGTGTTGCATTGTTTTTTGCATTAGAGTCTAGCTTAGTTGCTTGAGGACAAGCAAAGGTTCGGTTTGGGGAGTTTGATGGATGTGTATTTTACACTTTCATTTGAGTCTTTTTCACCTATTTTAGCTATCCTCTATGTTAATTTAGCTCTATTTTAGTGCATTTTATTAGAATAGTGTCACGTTTCCCTTTAGTTTTTATTTTACAGGTTTTGGTTGAAAAATAAGGATTTCAGGGCAATTATATTGAAGTTGACAAGGAATTTGTGTTCCAGAAGTCTATTTGGAGTATCTGAAGGTTTCCGGATAGGATTTGGAGTCTAGGGGTCGAATCTGGAGGTTAGAAGGCCACTAGAAGTCAGAAACCGAGTCCGAAAAGGGGAAGAAATCCAAAAACGCGTCGAAAACGCGGAATTCCGCGAATTTTACTCTAGGGCGAATCGCCCGGGACGTGGGGCGAATCGCCCCACACCAGGCGAATCGCCCGGTGTGTGGGGGCCCTTCGCCCCACACAAATTCGAAGCCTATATATAGTTGCTCAGTTTTTCTCCCAAATTCATACTTTTCCAGACCTATTCTCTCACCTTTCTCTGTAGTTTTAGGTAGGAACTTCCCAGAGCCTGTTCTGGGGGTTCGTAGCTTAGGAGATACTTTTTCATAGCAGTTTGGAGCTTGTAAGATCGCGATTCTTCGGAGACTGACAACCTTCGGTAACATTGTATCTTACGGTTTATTCTACTTATTTTTATATATCTTTCAACATGTTTTCTTCTATGATTTCTGTTGATTGCATGACAACTATGAGTAGCTAAACTTATCGTTGGTGGTAGTATGTGAATTCTTAGCGAAGGGTTGATAATCATGCTAATGGCTATATCGCGCATTATACTCCGTGTTATTGCTTTATTTCGTTGATCAGGCGCAGCCTATATCTTCGTATGTTGATTAATTATTATGCACAATTGGAACCTCGTCGACCTATGCATATCTATATCTTCGTAGTGTTGAATAATTACGGAACACAATTCGACAATAGTGTTGACCTGTCAGTATCTATATCTTCGTAGTGTTTAATGATTGCAACAGGACAATTGATTGATCACAGATCTCCATGCAAAACCGAGGAATTTACGCATGATTATTAACCCGTTATGCTTTGAAGGACCATACTATCACCAATCTCCATTATCTGTTAGAAAAACATTTGCTATTCCGTCTGCTGTATTTATATTCTAAATTAGATTTGATAAAGCTAGTTATAGTCCTTAGAGAACGACACTCGAGGTCATTCTACTGCTACACTACGGTTTTCGTTGTAGTCGTGAATTGCCTTTGGCTAAATAACAAATTTATTTGATTAATCGGGACCGACAATCATGCGTTAATCAAATTGGCGGAGCCCTTCACCTTTTTATATTCAGGTTCACCATCTCTCTATCCTGTTACTACTTTGTCAATTTTCAATACTTCCCGTTTTTCTACCCTTTTTGGTCAAATTGTTACCCAATAACCCTAGGTCCGTACCGGAATATACCTAAATTGACCCTCGGACTATCACCTTAAAGTTTTTTCTTTCACTTGTCATTTTTAGGATGTCCGAGTTTAGACATAACGACGGTGACGCGCGTGAAAATCGTCAAAAGATTACAGTCATCGTCTCTTCCGAGTCTGGGAGTGATGGCTCCTCTGACAGCGATTCTACTTCATCATCATCGTCTGATGATTTTTCCGGGTCTGACGTGGACGTTGCATGAAATGCTTCTCCTTCCCATCATATGAATGAAGTTGGTCCGAGTTCCTCTAGGCGCCATTCTTCTGTTTTTGGCTTACACCCCGATGATGTCGCTACCGTTGGAGTAGTTCATCAAGTCGTTCCCCTCCGAGAAGTTCGTGTGGTTGTGCCAAGTGGTGGAGGTGGAGATGCTTCAGCTCAAGGGAACGGTGCCAATGATGCGGATGGAGGAAATTTGCAAGGCGAAATTCGTCAGTTCCGCGGTGCTTTATTTCCGGTTCCGGACCATCTAAAGCCCGCTATTAAAGCACGCTACGCTCGACTTAGGGATAGTATTCATCTGTACGATGAGACACTTGAAGTCAATGAAGACGGATGGATCCTTACCATAGCTTCCAAGGTTGAGGAAAAACATCTCCTGAGCTCCGGAGAAAATTTGCAATACCCGATGATATCGAGTTGATTGCTCCTGGTCCTAAAGATGGCCTTTATAATTGTCCTGATGGAGCCCTTTCATGTTTTTTCGTGGCTCTGGAACTTGGGTGGTGTTTACCTATGTGTGAAGCTTTTGAAGCCATCTTCCGTGAATTAGACATTACTCCTATGCAAGTAATTCCTAATTCACTTACTAACTTGTTGTGCTTCGGAGTATTGATGCGCTACCTGAAGGAGGAGATCTCTTTTGCTAACTTTCGACAAGCTTTTCACGTTGCCATGTCCGATACCGCACATTTCTTGATGTTCAAACCGCGTAAAAACCTTTACTTCATCTATCAGAATGTAAATTCCTTGGGCGTTGCATGGTGGGGGAATTACTTCTATTATCGATACAAGTTAAAGATCGGCCAATCTATTCATACTAGGAGACTTTTCAACATTCCTTACACTTTCAACAAAGAGCAACCTACTGATTATCGTCCCGCCCGTGGCAACTAGTCGGATTGGGCTACAAAGATGAAGGAGAAAAGCAAGCAGAAGAACCCCGATAAGTATTTCTTCTGCGTCCTTACCATGCAACCTCTTCCAGCTCTTGCTGGTTTAACTGCTCCGGTAGATTGGGTCTTTATAAGAATGAAACTTTTGATATTTCTCTTGAAAATCATGTTTGTTTGCTAAACTTCTTCTGTTATTTGTCTTTTACTAACCTCGCTTGCTACTTTTCATGCAGAATCTTGGGTTGATTATCTAATGGCTGAGGCAAGAAGATTGAAACAAGGTGTTGAAGCTAAAAGGGCTCAAGAAAGGCGTGCAAAACTCCGTACCGGTGATACGGAACAACGTATCATCTTTCCCCAAGCTTTTCCGAAAAGTGGGGTTGCTTGGAGGGAAGAAGAAGAGCGTAGGGCATTGTTAAAGTTGCCTGCTCAAGAGATGGAAACCACACCAAAGAACCTTGATCCTGAGGAGGTGCGAAGGCGCTCTGATATGAAGAAAGCCTTGGAGAAGCAGAAGAAGAGAGAGCAACGTCTTCAAGAGAAGATGTTTAAGAATCCGAAAACTCAGACTTCCAAAACTTCCAAAGCTTCCGTCCCTTCCAGTGCTGGCAATAATCCTTCAGTACCTGATCATGCTGAAGTTGAAAAAGATGATCTTGACCTAATGGAGGTGGAACAATCTGTTCCTACTCAAGGTGCTGCTGATCCCGGAGTGTCGGTCACTACCGGTAAGTTCGTGGGTGACTCTTTCAAGGCTGCTAAAGCTGTTAGCAAGCAAAAGTCGATTGAGGTTCCTCTTGATCCGTCAGGGAAGAACAAACAAGTTGTGGTTGAAGTACCACAAAAACTTAAGAAACGTAGAGATGAATCTCATCAACTCTATGGCGGTGATGCCAGTGATGCCCAATTTGACTATGATACGGAAGTTGCTCGTCTTGCTACTCTTGATGAGTCTGCCCGTGTTAATATGCTTGGTGATGCTCTTTCCAAGGTTCGTATCCTCCCTTATCTCTTTACTTCTAAAACTTTTTTACTTATCAAAGATTTAATATACTTTTTACTTATTAAGTATTCTTGTTTCGCAGCTTTCCCTTGCCGTGAAGAGCATTGAGGTTGCGTCCAAAGGGCAAAAGTCTTCTCTAGAAAATGAGCTCCACGATTCTGAGCTTGCGCGAATTGCGCTTATGGACAAGCTGATGAAGTCACAAGGGAGCCTAAAGGCTGCTGAAAAGAAGCTAGAGCAAATGGCGCGTCTTGAGGCGGAAGTAACTGAGCTTCGGAAGCTAGAAACCAACAAGTTGCGAGAGGAGCTGACAAATCTCCAAGGCTTGTATGATGCTCGTCAAGCTGAAGTTAATGGGTGCTTAGAATTGATTAAGGATCAACAAGACAGCTTTGGTTGCATGACAAATATGTTGTCCCACAGACGGCGCCAAAATGTAGAGGTTACGAACCACAAGACAAAACTCTAAATTCGTTACAGCGCACTCAAATACAAAGAGTTCTTACGTAACCATAGTCCCAAAAAACAATACTAACTCAATAGCTCCTTCAGGTGCTCTTCGGATCCTATGTACCTCTAAATGTAATTTCTTCCGTACCTGGGATTGTCCAAATGCACGTGTGGAAGCGGTGTTATGCCGGTTTACCTTAGGCAAACCGGAATGAGACTTTACTTGAAGGAAGCTAAAGACTCTCCTTGTCAGAATGCAATTAATGTAAATAAATGAGATTGCTTACCCCAAATCTTGAGATTGGTGCCCTTTTATAGGTATTGGTCAATCCTAAGTCGGTCCTATCCTCCTTCGACATCTGTCGTCTTCTCATTCAGCCACGTGGTAGGGTTGGCCCAGCTAGTGATTTTCATGGGCTTGGCCCAGGCCCACTTGAATGTATCTTCTTGAAACTTCTAGTCTTTTGTCGATTTCTACCCTCGTTCCTCGATTTGTTCCCTTAGTCACGTTCCCTGCTATATCTTTCAACCAGACAAGTAAAGTAGAGACAGTGGAGCGCATTATTGCTGCGTAAAGACGATCTAACCTAATTGAACTCGCCCTACGCGTTCCACTCTTTTCCATACTTTCTTCCGTACCATCAAATCTTCCGTATGATCTTCCGAGCTTGACCAACTTTCACTAGTCTGATGGTTCTGAACTCCATGTGATGCGTAATATACGTAGCTGAAGTGCAAACCTTGATTCGTACCTTTCCACGTGCTTGGATCGCCTGCTCTGACGCTCTATGTTCCCGGGTTCGTGTAAGAGCGTGGACATATTCATTATCAACATATGTCCCCGTAGTTTTGAGGTATCTTAGCAGAAGATAGTTCGAGACTATAGAAATTCGGATAGTAGCGCTTCACACGAACTGGACATATTCCCAATATCCGGTATTAAGACCAGATTTTAATCTTCCCAATGTTGGGTAGATATGAATCTTTTAAGCCAGATTAAAAAATATTTTCATTTTTATGTATGTGAATTAAATTATACAAAAGGTTAATTAAAACATATTTCCATTTTTAGTAATCTTACCTACAGAACACCAAAAATTGTTAATTTCTTCCGTAATTAATCTTCTACGTAATTAATCTACCTTAAGATCATCAAAAAATAGCAAACGGCTCCTAAATATACTATTATTTTTACTGCAAGATTTTGTGCTAGGGTGTTTATGTGTAGGGGACCATATTTATTCCCTAGGTAATACTTTGAAAGGGTGATGAGTAAAATGTAAAAAATGAAACTTTTTTTCATAAACAGAAATGTGATAAAGAATGGTGAATAAAAAAATCTCTTTGACTGGCAGGGTGACATTCACTCAATTAATGGTGAATTATTGGCATGCAAACATCCACTCATACATCTCATTTTTTGTTAAACTAAACCACAGGCTCATTTCATACAAGTAATTTAAAGTAGACACTATAACTATATGATTTTAGGGTAATTAAACTAGACACTGTATATGATTTTAGAGTAATTAAACTGATCACAATTAACAAAACTTACTGTGAATGCATTATGTATGCATGATTTCTAACCACGTGATATTTTGACATTTTCATCTTTGCTGTACTTTTATTTTTAGTAACCTGTCTTTGATTTAATTATTTACTGCCAAGTCCCAACAAGTCCCAATCCCACTTGTTAGCTTTAGATATTCCTTTAGATGTCATGGACTCATGGTGGTTGAAATTACGGAAAATTAGATTCTAGTGTCAGTTTTCAATCTTTTTTACACATCGATGATGCTAAAATTCTTTCTTACACTAATAATAATGTAGAAGTATCTTTATTACTTTTAGTGCCATATTTCATTCTTAATTACAAATACATGTCTTTTTATGACTAAAATACCCTTAATCAATTATGGTAAAATCAAATCCCACATAATTAGCAACAACCCACCCCAATTAATTATTTAATCATCATAAATATAAATATAAAGTAACGTCCTTTGCCCCTATTATCTCTTCCTAATTTGAATTCACTCTTTATTATCTTGCGTATTAGTAACTATTATCTTATTAAATAAACATATTTAAATTTACATAGTATGTTCATTTATGTACCATGAATCATCTATCATGAATCATGCACTATGATTAGAACATCGCGTACCCTGTCAAAATAGACAATTTTAGACTAATTTAAGTGTATAAGGTATATTCATCAACCATGTACCATTACTTATAAATCTTGTATCGTGAGTATATACCTTATAGAAATAGTCCGTTTTTGTGTAGGTAAAGTTTTCAAGGTACATTCATGAATCATGTGCCATTATTGATAAATCATGTACACTAATTATTTCATTTAATTTTAAACAAGGTATATTCATCAATGATGTACCATTACTTATAAATCTTGTACCATGATTAATAGATCATGTACCTTATAGAAATAGTCCGTATTAGTGTAGGTAAAGTTTTCAAGGTATATTCATGAATCATGTGCCATTATTGATAAATCATGTACACTTATTTTTGTTCAATTTGAGAAGGTTCTGGATTTTGGTGGTATTGTATGATTCCGGAGGGGTGTCTTCGTGTATTTCAGTTGTAAGTTTCAATTCCTGAGCATTTCTTATGCTCTTTCATTAATAAAAGTTTCTTTTGTTGCTTCAAAAAAAAAATGTACAGTTGTTTTTTTAATTTTAAAAACCACAATATGCATCAAACTCTCAAAGCATGCATCTCATAAGATGCAACAATTTATCCATGTATATATATGCTTGCCATGCATGTTTTATACTCCAAAATCATATATAAGTTGAAGAATTGCATTTGCTTGAAAGAACCAATATATTAGAGTAAATAACATGGTACCTAATGAAGCCGATGGAAGATGGTATTTGATTAATGTACTAATCATAGGTGTAGTTGATCATGTATATATAGACTTTCAGTTACATTTTAATTAAATATACTAGCTAAATTTTAGGGATTGTGTATGTAGGAATAGATATATAGAGAAACCTATTTTGGGTATTTCATCTTGAATGTCACTTATATGTAAATAAGATTTTGAGAAATTAAAATGTAGTTAAGATGTAAAAAGATCAAAATTGACCCTTGAAATTAATCTACTTTTCTAGTTCTAATTAATATTCCTTTCTATATAATGGGAGTAACTCGTAAAAGGTGAATATAGAACGCTTTTGACATTAACGGCAAAAAGAAAATGAAATGATAGATATTTTGTGACATTAATGTTAGTAGCATATTACTAGTACTCATTTATACTGTATTTTTTTTCTTACACCAGCAGAAATGAAGTGTAATGAGCACATGACGTTACTGCTTATAATCAAGATTACTAGTAATCAAGATTGCTTATAGATCACAACAATAACTCAACAGTATAATGGAGTAGCAAATTAACAACACCAATGTGTCGATCCAGAGGTTTTCTGTACGATAGCTCCAGCTCGGTGTCTGTACACTGTACTCTTAACGTTTTCTGTAGCTCGTATCAAGGAAATGTGCACCAGCGTTTGGCTGGCAAGAATGTTTAAACATACGTACTTCCGCTAGAATAAACTGCTCGACCTACACGCGGACCTATAAATAAATACATGATCACATAGAATTCAGGATATTTGAAAAACAAGTCCAGGTTAATTAAGATGTTCCAAAATTTTAGTTGAGGTGGATGCACTGAACTAAGGGGAACTGCAACAGAACATCACGAACTGAACTCGGACGAACTAGTAGACTTTTGGAAAGAAATTTACTTCAAAATTCCTCTTTCTTATAAACCCTAAACCTAACTTGCAATCAAAATCGATTCCTTTTTCAATCAAAATCAAATTTTAATTCTTGTTTCTTGTTTATTGTGTGATCAAGTTCCGTGAAAAGAGTTTGATTAAATTCTGTAACGGAGCTCTGTTTCCAGAGCTTCATAACCTCTATTTTCAACCGCGAAATGGAAGTACTAAAACATGGGCTGCAATTGCGTGGGAGACGAGGCCATTTATGTTGGCAATCAATACTGATTCTCGTGAACAGAGCTTAAATTAGCTTTGTAAACAGAGCATGTCTTTTTCCCCAAAACGTGATGGTTGCGTGTGCAAGTCATTAGAGATGACGTGGAGTGTTGTAGAATACGGTGACCGGATAGGCTACCCTTACCTATATCTAAAATACCGGACCGGACTCTACCCTAAAAAAAAGACCCTACCCAGACCCAGACTCTTTAAAACTCTTAAAAGGGTCCGAGTCCGGATCCTAGACCCGCAAACTTTTTTTTTTCCTTAAAAAAATTTTTTTTCCAAAAAAAAAATGTTCGCGGTCTAGGGTCTTAGGGTCCGGACCCATCGGGTCTAAAGTTTATGGTCCAAATGGGTCTTTTTTAATCTAAAGTAGGGTCCGGGTCTAAAATATAGGGTCAAAAGGTATGGGTAAGGGTAGAGTCCGACCCTACCCATCGAGAACACTATCCTGGACAGTGGACTTGACTGTTTGGGCTAAAAATATGAAATACTCAAGTTCAAGCACTTAACCAGTTCATCATTTCCAACCAAGTACCAAAATGTGATCCATATATCAAAATTCTATGGAAAAAGTATTCATTAACAATATTCGCAAAGTGCAAATTACATGCAGTGAAGAAGCACGATGATTCATATCTTCCACATCAGCTCGAGCAGTGCATAGTGCCTACTGTATTCATGCAAGAGGAAAAAGATAATGCTGGTATGAGTAAAATGAAAAAGCAACAAAGTCTTCGAATAAAAGTGACAGCCTGAGCTTAAAGCAAATGTTAAAGGACTCAAATAAGTAACAAAGATGGACAAAAGGTTTCATAATTTTAGCTTCTCCATTGCAAGCTGAGGTGAATTCAGCTGCATTTTTTGTTTTGAAATTGAGATTGCAACTTGCAAGTCATGATTACAAACTTGACTGTTTTGGGTTCAAGAGCTGAAATTCTTAAGATCAAGAGTTAGTTAACCAGTTCAAGAAAATAGATTATTCTTACGTTCAAGCAGTTCCAATACCAGAGTGTGATCCACATGTCAAAATTCTAAGTACTCGTTAACAATGGCAACAAACTGCAACTCACATGCAATGAAGTAGCACAATTCACGTAGAGACTTGCAAGCAGACTTATATTCTTGTCTTCCATATGATCAGCTGGCAATGCGCTGTGCCTACTGTATTCATACAAGAGGAAAAAGACAGTATCAATATGAGTAAAGCAAACCAAGTTTCCGGAGTAAGATAGTAACTTGACATGGAAGCAAATGCTAAAAAACACCGACTTTTCTAGAAATGTAGAGATATTTCCCACAATACCCAAGGACTCAAATTAGAAATAAAGAAAGTCACAAAGGTTTCATAATCAGAACGAAATCAAGAATCATTTTGGTACGTGCTGCAGCATTCCTCTTTCTTACCATGGTTTCAAATCTCCACACTAGACGTTCAAAATTTTTAGCTCACTGAGATGAAATCAATATGGAATTTTAAAACTCTCTAAAATACGTAAATACATGAACGTTTTACTCATATATAATTGCTGTATTTTTATTTCCAAAACGTTCCGTTTCTCAACCAAGATTCTAATCCGTGTTTCTTACAATTCTGTGTATTGGTACAACTGAAATACGTATTCGCGGAATCATCAGTCTTATAATTTAGTCCAACTCATAAGCGAAACACAAAGTAGCATTTCCCACAATACCCAGCCACCCAGGGACTCACATTAGAGACGAAGAAAGGCAACAAGGCTCCATACCAAATGGTATTCAGCTCACTGAGATGAAATCAATACAGTGTTTCAAAACTCTCTAAAATACATATACAATTTCCGAATTTTATTACCAAACCGTTTCGTTTTTCAACAATCCGAAACCACGATTCGAATCCATTTTTCTTACATTTCTGTGTGTCAGTGCGACCGTGCAAATACATAATCGTGAAGCACAAGTCATACTATAAGTTAGTCTAACTCATAAGCAACAGACACAGTAGCATTCAAATAAAATAGTGAAATGTAAGAGAGCAGGGAAAGAAGAAGAGTGGACAAAAAATGCATTATAATAATATTTCATCAACCTTAGAGTAAAGTAGTGGAATATTCAAGTCTAATATTCAACGAAAAAGTAGGTTACTATCAGAACAATAACCATGAGCTGTGTTAATTGTTCCTTTTTTTTTTTTTTTTTAAGATAAGTTCATTCAAAATCAAGTAGGGGTGTTACAATTGTTCGATGCAAGCTTTACTTGCTTCACACGGGTCGTAGACTTGGATAGATCATTACAAACAAAAGCTTGAACGCTAGAAGGAGAACTATCCCAAGATTGTGCTAAAGACCTATGTGATACATTATTTTGGGGGGGGGGGGGATCTCTAAATTCTTTGTAAGCTCAAAAGCATTGCTTCCTTCCTTCGCAAGAAAATCAGCAACTTGGTTGGATTCCCGGTAGACAAAAGACAATTGTTCCACTCCTACTTGATCGACCAGTTCTCTTACTTCACGCATCAGGTGCTGGTGCCTCACCACTGGCCGCGTTCTCCTGTAGAAACATTCAACAAGATATTGTGAGTCAGTTTGGGCATATATATCTCTAAATCCTTTATCTTTAGCAGTTCTTAGGGCATACTTCAAGGCTAGCACTTCAGCCGTGTTATTATCGGTTTTTCCTATGAACTTATAGGCCGCATGGAGTACTTGGCCATTCACATTCCTAAACACATAACCGACCCCAGCCAAGCGCGGATTATTCAAAGCTGAGCCGTCCGTGTTCAGCATTGTGCGATTCAAGGGAGGGGGACTCCATTTACAGTCAATGTTTTGTGTCACAATAAGTTTTTCATCAAATTTTGCTTTTAAATCTTCTTGCAGCTTTACCAATTTCCTGTTAAGTTCATAGAAGTTAATAGGATAGTGTTCATAAAGGTATTTATTACGAGCATTCCAAACGAACCAACAAAAATTAGCAAGCTTAACACCCTTCTTCGTATTCAGGCCAAGTTCAAGGAAGGCCGCAATGATGCTAGAGTAAGTCGTTCCTTCCGGAAAATGGGTAAATCTAAAATGTTTAAAGGCTTTACAATGAAGGAAGAGGTGTGAGAAATCTTCTACGGTCTCATTACAAAGGAAGCAATCTGGCTTTTCCATAATTCCTTTATTGTGGAGAAAACTAAAAGTTGGGAGCCTTCCATGAAGTAAGATCCAGCAGAAAAATTGGATGCGCGGGAGTGTTTTCATTTGCCAGATTTTCTCCCAAGGAAGATTAGGCGTTTCTGAGTTTTCTCTGATTAGTAAGTTATAAGCCGATTTAACAGAAAAGGTACCATCTTTACTATTCCAAGCCAGCAGGTCGTCTAGAGGCGACGAAGGAATTGGGTAGGCTAAGATTTCGAGAACTAAATCCTCTGGCAAAACACTTAAAAGTTTATCGGTTTTCCAATTGCCGGCTTCCAAGTAGTTACTCACAGGTTCATTTAAATCAACATTAGAATTAGTATAATCACTGAGAACCTTATTATTTAACCAATTATCTTGCCAAAAGAGAGTGCTACTGCCGAAACCTATAATATGAGTTAAGGAACTCTCAAAGATGGGTCTAATTTTGAGAATTGAGTTCCAGAGCCAACTATTATTCGATTTTGGCTGAGCGTCCCAGAAGGAACAGTTAGGGAAGTACTTCTGTTTAAGGACATTCACCCAAAGGCTATTTGGTTCATTACTGATCCTCCAAAGAAGTTTAAGAAGGAGGGCTTTATTTAGACTCTTAAGCTCTCTTAATCCTAGGCCCCCCAAGTTTTTGGGTTTACAAACCGAACTCCACCCTATTTTAGCAAGTTTCTTACCATTATTAGAGTGATTCCAAAGGAATTGTCTATTTAGTGTGTTAATTCTGTTGATACAAGAAACCGGTACGGGGGCGATTGACATAACATAAGTAGGGATTGTATTAGTGACCGCTTGAATTAGCACTTTCTTGCCCGCAAAGCTCAAATTCTTGTTATACCAAGTGTTGACACAGTTTTGGACTCGATGAACAATATCGTCAAAAAAGTCAACCTTAGTTCTACCAAACAAGAAGGGGAGGCCAAGATACTTATCTTTCCTTTTGTTAGCTATCACTCCTAGTTCATTAGTGACAAACTGTTTCATGTGGGTAGGAGTGTTGGGAGAGTAAATTTCTCTAGATTTTGTCCAACAAATGGATTGACCGGAGGCTTTTTCATAATTTTCTAGACACTGCTTAAACCCCTCAATCGAAGCCTTGTTATTTTTAAGAAAAACCATGCAATCGTCCGCAAAACAAAGAATAGGGATAGGGGGCCTTTCAAGCTAGCTTTCAAAGATTGGATGATTTTTTCATCATTATACTTAATGAGGTGATGGATAAAAAGCTCTTGGCATATAATGAAAAGGTACGGGGAGATGGGATCTCCTTGCCTAATTCCTCTAGTTGGGGACCAAGTATCGGAAAAAAGAGAATTCACTTTGACCCTACAACTAGTGGTTCTAACACAATTCATGATCCAACCAATGATTTTCTCATTAAAATTGAACTTTTTAAGAGCAAAAGCGATGAAGTCCCACTCAAGCCGATCGTAGGCTTTTTCCACGTCTAGTTTTAGAGCCACAAAAATTGTTTCGACTTACGCTTTTTATTCATAGTGTGAAGGAGTTCATGAGCCATGATCACATTATCCGTAATTTGTCTTCCCGAAACAAAGGCATTTTGAAAGGGGGAAATGATTTTACTTAGAACCACCCTAATTCTAGAAACCAAGATTTTTGAGATTATCTTGTAGGAGACATTGCAAAGGCTTATAGGGCGGAAGTTAGACGGTTGTTGCGGGTTTTCCCCTTTGGGGATAAGGACTATGAGCGTTTGGTTCCAATTTTCTTCAAGGCCTTTTCCGTCGAAGAAATTTTTAATGGCTTTAACTAGGGGAGTTTTAATAATGTGCCAATAGGTTTGGTAGAATTTTGCATTAAAACCATCAGGGCCGGGGGCTTTGTCTGGACCTATAGAAAACAAAGCTTCTTTAATTTCTTGTTCCGAAGTGTCGGCACACAAAAGGTTATTATCCTCTAAGGTAATCTGTGGTACCTCAAGTTTGATAAAGGAAGTAAAGTTGGTACCACAGCTGCGTGCCTGATTTTTAAAGAAGTTAAAAAAGACTTTCACAATCTCCTCTTGCTCAGTTTTCCATTCTCCATTTTCTCTAATGGCAAGGATAAAATTATTCCTTTTTTTATTAGAGGCGAAAGCGTGGAAATACTTTGAGTTAGCATCTCCAAACCTTACCCAATTCCGTCCAGCCTGTTGCGCCCAATACACTCTTTTGAGATTGGCTAGTTCACAAATTTCTTTTTGGGTTTTTTCAAGCATTGGGCCGAACAGAACGGGGTTGTGATGGATTTTTCGGTCCAAGTCGATTAGGATTCCTTTTAGTTCTTTAATTTGGAGGTTAATGTCCCTTAGTTGTTGTAAGGGCCAATTAGGAATGGCGGAGCTTAGCTCATTGATAACAACGGACCAATTTTTTGAGTCGCTATTATTATTGATCCAAAAATCATCTAAGTTCTTATTAAAAGTACTACTGCTAGTCCACATATTCTCGAACCTAAACAATTTCTCATACTTAGGCTTTGGCTCATTAGTATTAATTAAGATAGGTTTATGGTCGGAGGTGTTATGAATTAAATTCCTAACCGTAGTATTAGGAAAAACACTATTCCACGATTTATTAGCGCAAGCTCTATCCAACCTTATACTAATGTAACCCGTCCCATAATTTTTATTAGTCCAAGTGTACTTAGGCCCAAAAAATCCCAGATCCATAAGGCCACTATTCGCGAGGCAGTTAGCAAAATCGGACATTTTCTTTTTTGAAGGTCTATTCCCTCCAAATTTTTCGGAAGGGTGTAAATAACTATTAAAATCACCGAAAACAAGCCAAGCACCATCGAAAGAATTACATAAATTTTTAATAATGTTCCATACCTGGTATTGAAGGGCGTAGTTCGGGTGATTGTACACAACAACCATGTTGAACTGAGCTTGATTCCCAAGATAATGGCGCATGCCTGCCGGAGGGAAGATACGGATGTGCACCACTCTGTCCCCAATTTCATGGACTCCTACATCAACATGACCACCATTCCAAAGAAGCCAAAAGCCTCCAACCTGCGGAGTGTCTAGTGCCGGTGGCATCACGTGGTGATTTGTATACCCAAGAGTTTCAATGACCCTCATGGAATTCTGGAACGACATCCTAGTATCCATTATGACATCCATAATGGGTTTGAGCTCCACCAAGTATTCTTTGAGAGCCGTTTGTTTAGCTCTACCCCCTGCTCCTCTAATATTCCACGAGAAGATCTTCATTCTAACTTGCAGGCTGAGGTACGGATATCTGGCCGCCGCCTCCCTTGCTTGGAGACGTCTTCCGTGTTCGTTTCGAAGCGGTAGTGATACTGCTGCATTCGAGTTGCCGCTTGAATAGGGCCTGATGTAGAGGAGATGGCGAGTCTCGTAGCCTAGGATCATGCGCATCGCTGATCCCATGTACCTGAGTGCAATTGGGCTCGCTCCTTTCAACATAACATACAGCAGCGGCGTTTCGTAAAACGGGTAAACTCTCACTGTGTTCTGGTCCAGTTGGGTAAATTTCATATTCTCCAATTCCTCTCTTTGTGCCACAATCCTCAGAGCTTGAGACATCCTTTCCAAGTTGGCTGGTGGGATCGGATTGACCCTCGGTGTGAAGTTCCTCCACTGGTGCCTTGGAAAAGGATTCAGAGTTATGGCCCTGTGGTTCTGGATTTGAAAGCTTAGCCTTTTTTGTGGGGTTAGGGTTGATGAACTTCTTATCTGCAAGTTTTGCGGGTAGTTTCTTAGGAGATGCGCTGGTGGCTTTGGTGGTGCTCTTGGGAAGCCTCCTCCCAATGATTGACTTAGGGAGGATTCTCCCTCGGCTTGCTCCAGCCTTGGCAGGAACCAAGGCTTGTTCTGGAACGTGTTGTTCGACTGGGAGGCATGGACTTGTGAGAAGAGTGGTGCTTTCATTTTCTGATCGTTCCTGGGTCCTAGCACCATGCTCTGGCTCCTGGGAAATAGCTCCAAGTCGTTCCTCGATGGGCTTTGCTGTGTGTCGTTCATTGTTGGTAGCTCCACTTGGGTCATGGTTCCAAACGTGATTGTTCTCACATTTTGATTGTTCATTTCCGGGTTGCTGTTGCTTAGCATCAATGACGGGTTTGGTGTTTTTGTTGGTGGTGGGCTCACAATTTGGGGTGTGTCTCGTGGTGGGGATGGGAACAGTTCCGAGAGTGGAGAGGGAGTTTTCTCCGGGCTCTTTGCTGGTGATGCAGGTGAGGTTGGGGGGAAGAGAGTGTAGGGAGTAAAGTTTTGTGGATTCATTTTTTCTTTTCTCTGGTGAGTTATTGTTGCTTTGGTTGAGGTGAGGGTTAAAGTGCAGATTAACTCCACTTAAATAGCTAGAATTTGAGGGGTTTTCAGCCCTTTGGATTAAATGCTTTGCGTTTGCCAAAGGAAATGTTGCAGGTTTTTGGATAAAATTAGCATTATTAATTCCAGATCTGTTACTAGCATGCCCATGCAAAAAATTTTGGCCAATGGGATTAATAGCTTGTGCAGTAATTGTGCAGGTATCTTGCTTTTTATCCATAACACCATCATTAGGCGCAGTAATTATAGAGTCAGCTCTAGGTGAGATATCAGGGAATTTTACCTCTTTGTCTTTTAGTTGTTGTAATTTATTCCTACTGATATAATTATCCACATATTCCTCCAAATTCTGAAAAATACTAACCTGGGCCTGACTTGGAAGGATTTTCGGATTGGGCTGGCCTTCTTTGGAGTTTTTCCTAGATATGGGCTGGACTTCATCTGATTTTCCTTTTGGGCTCCTAATGTTTGTGTCCCCCAAGTTTTCCTTATTGGGCTCCTTGTGTTCCGTCTGGTATTTCTTCTCCGGTCCATGGGGTTCTATTTTTCTTAACTGGTCCAAATCCTCTGAATCACCAAGTGAGTTGAGGAGTATCTCAAAATATTTTTGATACTTCCAATCTCATTTGTTGGATTTGGGATCTTGGTATTTTTATTTAAAGTTATCCCCTGTCCTTGTATCTTGTTATTATTAGTTCTTGGCCTCCATTCCTGGCTCTTGTGTCCATTGGGCTGAGTTCCTTGATCTTTCCTATGGTTTTGTTGTTCCTGCGGTTTTTGGTTACTATCAGTAGGGTGAGTATGGACCTGGTTTCTCATTTTGGTACCCTTAGGATCCCTAGGTTGTCTTGCCTTATGGGGAATAATCTGCCAATTTTTCCTCAAGTTTTTCAAAAGGTCCACCTTTTCTTTGCAGTTCTGCCCAATCTTTCCTATTTCAACACTGAATTCCTCATCTTCACTAGTAGTATCCTCCGCACACTGCTCCTTCCTGTGACCAATCCTTCCACAGTTGTAACAGAATTCTGTGCTAATTTCATATTTGATTTGTTGGAATTGATTCCCTATTTGAATGGCCGTTGGAAGTGGGTTATTCGTGTTAATTTCTATGCAAACTCTCGCAAATTTACCCCTTGTCGTCTCACTAGTGTGCGCGTCCACCTTAATTGGTTTACCTATAATTTTGGCTATATCATGTAACGCTTCTATACGATAGTATTCTATGGGTAGGCCATGTAGTTGGATCCAAACTGGTATCTTAAAATTAGGTCTCCACGATTGAACTGCTAAGAATTTATCAAACAAGAACCAAGGACCTCCTGACAAAACCATAGCATAGTCTGCTTGGGAGCTAACTCTCGTAATATAGCAGCCTTGGCCAATAGCCATGGATTGTATCTGTCCTACACATCTCCACATCCCCTTAAGATGTTTATCTATATCTATAATTATCCTATTGTTTTCCACCATTTGTAAGATTAGCGTCATCAAGAAGGATCGCCCTTACGCGGTCAACGAACTCATACTAATGCTAGAACTTGTCGCAAGCGAATTCGGAAATGAAAGGTTTTAGCCCACTGTTTGCAAAACTTTTGTAATCTATCTCTAGTCCATGGTACAATAGGGATAAATTTGCTTATCTGTTTTGATTGGAGTACCGCATCTAATTCTTCATCAAGTACAAATTCATCAAGCCAGGAAGGAAACTACCTGTGATAGGTAGCGTTGATGAGCCTATCCTTGTACGACACTTCTTCTTTCCGATTTGATTGGGATTCATTTGGTTTCTCTCCGTCTTCTTTGGTCGGTGCCGGATTTTTATTTTGGTCTACTCCTGTCATATCCACCGACTTAATCGACTGGTTACTGGAATTTTCCAGAATTCGTGAGCCTTCGTTTGAGATCTCACTTTCCTGATTTGGGCCGCTTCGATCTGGTGGATCCGGAGGTTTCAGCGGGGTTTTACGGATTGGATCTTGTAGATTGGCCGCGATTTTAGGCCAAAGAGTTGAATTTGGGGGATTTTCTGAGGTTGAGGCGGTGGAGTTGTTTGGGAGAGAATTATGGGTAGAGAGAGAATTTTTTGACATGTTTCCTTTTGATACCCATTGAGTTGTGTTAATTGTTAATTGAATTGTTAAAGTCAATTTGGGGAAGACGACCTCGTCTTATTCAGGTAAGGCTAATTCGAGGATCAAATGAAGAATCAATCAGTCTCACACCACAGTTCGGCCCAAGTGAGGAGTCAGGCCCCAAATCAAAGAAAACCTTACTGACCCTGCCTAATAGAGGAAAAGCCAGAAGCTGAAATCTCACTGGCAAACCTTGTGTGGGAGATGAATAGATCATATTCTGTTCCGCATCATTTACTTATGAAGATCAATTCCTGTTTGTGTGTTTTTATCGTCAAGTGTTCCTGAAACATGATCAATTCACTACTATGCTTGGATACAAAGCCGTCAACAGTTTGTTAGACGACTTGCTACAATGGAAGTCATATTATTCAAACAAATACATATTTGTCCAGCCATGATAAGCAACTAGTGTCCTCTTCCATTGAGCTAGTTGTCGGTAACGATGGGGCCATTTTGGGAAATGGACCTATTGGGAAGAAAGGAACTCTCCAGTGTTGATTAAGTTTCTGTAGTGAGGCCCGTTCGAGCATATCTGTGGTGTTGAAAATGACTGCTGAGCTCGATTTTATATCCACGTAACTCTGAAAAAATTCTGCCACTGGTTCTTGCATTTCAATAGTAGCAGGAAAGACTAAGTCCTTGAACCTAAGTGGATGTAAATCTGGAACAACACTTTCCATTTGCGAATCTGTCCAATTAGAAACGGAGACACTATATTATTAATAATTAGGATGTTTTTGTAAGCAATTAAATGGAATATATACTGGATAGGGTTTTAGCTAGGCATGGCAGAAGATAGATGTTGTATAAAGAGCCATTAGTACATAATAAGCATATATACGTACCTGACACGGGGATCACCTTTTCTGCATGAAGTTGAAGCATGGTCATTATCATGTTACAGTCAGCAGCAGCAGAAGGACGTAGCAGAATTAATGTTGGAATCTTTAGTTGAACAACCAAGTGATCAACAAACCGCATTAAAGCATCATAAATAATACAGGATACCTCACCATGCACATCTTTATCCCTCAGCATTTGAACCATATAGTCTTCAAACGAGGGCTTACAGTTGGTATTAATAGCAGAGAAAACATTCAGCCAATTATAGAAGTATCACAACCCGACAAATTATCTGGTAGAGGTAAGAAAGTAAAATCCGGGTATTCTAAAGGAGTTGGGGAATTATACTCTGGGTGCACCACAATGAATGAGAAGCCCTTGGAATGAAGTATCGAACCTAGCTGAAGCATCGGCGTTATGTGGCCATAGAAAGGGTATGGTGCGAGCACCACACGTCTTTGCTTCCGTGCCTCTACCGCCTCCATTTCCTCCTCCTTGGATATAGCTAGGCCTCGGAATGTTAGTGGAACTGCTGACTGCAATGACAATATTGTATATAGAACATGAATGAGAAACTATGGCTAAAGTTGGAAAATCTACACCAACCAACAACGCTTTCGTGTTGTCTAGAGAAAAGAGACATCCCAGAGACTACGTACATTAGCTGTGTAGAAAATCTGATGAAATCTTTCAATTATTACAACAACAACAACAACAAGGATTTAAAATGTCTTTTTAAAATTAAAAAAAAAAATTTGAAATGGTAAAATGTCATTATCATGTATCAGTAAATAATAGAAATACTATGTTTGAAGATTGATTCAACAAAGTCACATGAAAAAGCCAAAAAAAATCACATCTCTTTGTCGTCTTTCCATGAGATTTTAGATGGCACATCACAAAATATCTCAATATATACATACCTCCGGCTTTTTTGAATTTCACATCCTTTATCACTGTCAAGCGTTTGTACCTGCAAGTAACATGTGATGTATGTGTATTGTACACTTTCATTCAAGTCTTTTTCACCTATTTTAGCTATCCTCTATGTTAATTTAGCTATATTTAGTACATTTTATTAGAATAGTGTCACGTTTCCCTTTAGTTTTTATTTTACAGGTTTTGGTTGAAATTCGGAGATTTCTGGACAAATATATTAAAGTTGACAAGGAATTGGTGTTCCAGAAGCCTATTTGGAGTATCTGAAGGTTTCAGGATAGGATTTGGAGTCTAGGGGCCGAATCTGGAGGTTAGAAGGCTACTAGAAGTCATAAACGGAGTCCGAAAAGGTGAAGGAATCCAAAACCGCGTCGAAAACGCGGAAATTCCGCGAAATAGCTGTGGGGCGAACCGCCGCACTGTGGGGCGAACCGCCGCGGACTAATTCGGGGCCTATATATAGTGCTCAGTTTTCTCTCCGAAAATCATATCTTTCCAAGCCTACTTTCTCACCTCTCTCTATAGTTTTAGGTAGGAACTTCCCAGGGCCTGTCCTGGGAGTTCCGTAGCTTAGGGGATACTTTTTCATAGCAGATTGGAGCGCGTAGGATCGCAATCATCCGGAGATTGACAACCTTCGGTAACTTTGTATCTTACAAGTTTTATTCTACTTATTTTATATTCTTTCAACATGTTTTCTTCTATGATATCTGTTGATTGCATGCTTATTATGAGTAGCTAAACTTATCATTGGTGGTAGTATGTGAATTCTTAGCGAGGGAAGATAATCATGCTAATGGCTATATCGCGCATTATACTCCGTGTCATTGCTTTATTTCGTTGATCAGTTGTAACCAAAATTCTCGTATGTTGTATTGATCATTATGCACAATTGGACACTAGTCGACCATCAGACCAATTATATTCGTAGTGTTGAATAATTACGGAACACATTAGGACAATCGTGTTGACTTGTCAGACCAAATTATCTTCGTAGTGCTTAATACTTGCAACAGGACACTAGATTGATTCAAAGATCTCTATGCAAGACCGAGGAATTTATGCATGATTATCGACCCATTATGCTAAGAAGGACCATACTATCACCAATCTCCATTATCTGCTAGAAACCCCCTATTGCTATCTGTCTGCTGTTTTATATTCTCTTGTTAAATAGATAAAGCAAGTTATAGTCCTGAGAGAACGACACTCGAGTCATTCTGCTACTACACTACGGTTTTCGTTGTAGTTGTGGATTGCCTTTGGCTAAATAACAAATATTATTTGCTGAATTAGAATCTGACAAATTCCGGTTCATCAAATTGGCGCCGTTGCCGGGGAATATACTCATTTTTTCTATTTAATTTGTTTTTATTTACAGCTTTAGATTCCTAATTCTATTAGTTTTAGTTTTTCTTTTTAATCTCTCTCTGATACCGCTTTCCTAGTTTGTTTCTAATCACCTTTCCTAGTCTGTTACAGATTGTGTATGCCGAATACACATTCTGCAGGAACACCGCTTGCTGATTCAATTGCTGAGATCGATAGAGTCTACCACCAAAGAAGGCGACTCCTTTTCAATGAAATCGACGGAATGGCAGAAGCTAGACCACTGAAGGCATGGGTTCAACCCACCAAGGATCGTATGAGGGGACCGGCGATTGTTCTTTCGCCTGCAACCCGAGATCTGGAGATCAAGAACCACGCATTCCAACAACTTCCGAGGTTCTATGGCTTATCAAGGGAAGATGTGATGGGGTACTTGAACGATATCGATGATTTCGTCAACCAACTCCCACGACCCGGAGCTGACATAACAACGGATGAGTTGAGGATGAAGGTTTTTGCTATGGGACTTGGCGACAGAGCCAAGTCATGGCTGAGTTCTCTACCAGCCGGCTCGCTGGACACTTGAGAAAAGGTTTTTTCAGCTTTCATGGAGAAATACTTCCCTCACACCTTGACTACCGCGCTTAAGGCGCAGATCACTGGATTCAAGCA